>CAJHQP010002654.1:0-81445 GCA_905132765.1 Moricandia arvensis
AGACGTCCCTTAGCATTTTTAATTAAGAGATAAGGGACCGTACGATAAGAGACCCAACAAAGGACATGCATTAAACATGCTCTTAGTGACTCACTACTGACTTAGTAATGATGCACATTTGTTGGAGAGGCTCTTTCTAACTTTTAGTCTTGTGGATAGTTAACCAAGCAAGCACGCTCCGAATATGAGTCTGACTTATATCCACATGAATTCACCAAGGGCCAAAGACAAACACACTTTATTGATTACTAAATTTAAAAGAAAGTTCATAGACTAACAAAATACACTACTAAAACCCCCTTGTACATCATGAGTTGATCGACAAAACAAATAATTGTCGATGTCCAACTTGGTTGATGGTAAAGCCATTCCCCTTGGAATTGAAAAAATACCTGACAAATGGCTTTTTTTTTTTGCAAAGTAAATATACACATAAGAAACCACAAACACCAACCAACCCCTAATCATCATCATTATCATATATAAAACCGAGGTGGTGATGAGATCCTCTCTCGATTGCCTAATGGTCCATCTTCTTTTGGATTGATTCCTTCACATGTTTTGCCTTTCTTTGCTTTTACAATCTCTCTTGATTTTTCAACAAAGATATCGCATGCCATCTGTTTAGCTCTACATGCTTTTGAACAGAATGCCCCAAAGTAGCTGCGCTTTTACAAACACACTATCATCAGTTTATAATTAATCGTTGCGGACAAAACTAAATGGATTTGGAAGAAGAAGAAGAATAACATTTCAGTATGATGCTACGTACAAAGAGATCAATTTCCATCATCATAATCTAATCAACAACAAGGTTGGAAAACTACTGACCCGTACATGAAAACCTCCTCATCGTGACGTAGCTTCTTCTTGCAGAAACCGCATTGCTCAAGAAACGTTTTGAGCTTAGCCTCATCCTTCCCTTTCTCCTCCTGGAACCAATCGAAACCAATGGTGGCAGCGTGACTCTCCGGCTGCTTATCGGCAAAGCTTGCGGCCCGGGGTCGCTTACTCGGAATCATCACCACATCTGTCATACCTCTCCCACTTGGAATGTTTTTTAGGGATCTCAGTTTTTTCAAGTGAATCTAGGGTTTTGATAAATTCTCTCATATATGTGTACGTATAAATATGTAGGTTTGTGGGATCACAACAAAAGATTCTCCAGGTAGATATGACAAGTGTCTATGAATATTTTTATTAAGATTTTTTTTTACTTTTTAGTCTTTTCAGATATGGAATTTTTATTATTGGAAACTTGATGACAACTGACAACTAATATATTTTTGACATTTATTCTTTGTTTATGTTTTTGGATTTGATCATTTTTTAAATGAAAATTAAATACATGAATTATTCCGTAAGTAATTATTTAGTAGAATCTTTTTTTTTTCTATTTAGAAAAGATATCTAATCTATTTAGAAACAAAAAAACGTTAAACCAACTTAGTAACCATTTCATATTTTAAATTCTAACAAGATAATATTTCTTTCCAATCTAAAAAATATTAATTTTGACTGACTGAATCTAAATTTTGATGTATAAACCCCTTATTAGTCCAGTTGTTTGATTAAGAGTTCATTAATACTTATACACCAGATAATTTGGTGGAAGGCTTACCGTCAAACGTAGATCTCGTAGGACATGTTAAAGTGGTACAGTCAAACGTAAATTCTCATAATGTAGGTAAAAGCATTATTTATATAATATTTCTCATCTTGTGTAAAAAGCATAATTAAAAAAAAACTGGTTATTACCAATTGATCAGCCATTAAAATGATAACTATCCTGATTGGGCTTATACAAGTTGTTTTGAGTACACTTCGTTTCAGTGTTGGGCTTAGCAAATCAATTAATAATATCAATCTATATATATATACTATAGTAAAAGGGGGAAATAAGAGGAGAATAGGCTGTCCACGTCATCATAATAATTCAGCCAGTAATAATCTAGCATTCTGCCACTCTGTCCTCATTCTAACGGGCTTGACATGTGAATTTGACAAGTGCATCTAAGTGTGGGCTTTACCTGTGGTCTGTCTTGTCCTATACTAAAAGAACAATACTGTGAGCAGAGAAGCTATCCACGTCGTCAGATTTATTCCACCAATCATAAGGTTCTCTGATGTCATGTCATCCCTTTAGTAATCGCTAACAGATCAATAATAGATCAAATTTTGTGGGCTGTGATGCTTAATCTATGTGGGCTTCCTCATGTGACATTTAATATTTTCATCACTACAACCGAAGAGTAAATTAAAAACGCATGAATTATGATTCATAAATGAAAGATGTATTAATCTTAAACATATATGTATTTAATTCGATCAGTGACATTCATGCCAAAGATGAAAGTTTGAAACTTTTACATAAAAGGGAATTGAATACCTCACCAACTCATAAGCACGACCTTCCACTCTTCCCTTTCACTTTCCGCTATCAGAAGCCAGAGAGCCGCTACGTTTTGCCTCATGATCTCCTTTCAAAATAACCTCAATCCGATTGTAACTGCTGGCAAATTCACACCTCTTCCATTCCACCGAATCCTCTTCATATTGTGCCGTTATAGGTTCTCTATCGGGGTGTTGGACCACTGGGTCAGAGGAAGGTCCAAAGACTACACGAGTGAATGTTGATGTAATCTTCCCAAACCCCTTTTTCATTCAATACTTTTTTTATGTTAAATGATGATCAAGTTGACGCATTAGAGCTACACCACCATTGACGATCTGGAGAAAGTATCCATGGCCGCTGCTTCTGCAATTAACGGCGGTGGAGGAGGCATGGAATCAATTAATTTGTGGTGGTGGTGTAGAACTAGAAACTATCGTATTAAGCTGACTCACTCAAGAATGGAACCATGAAATCACATATCATTAGTGAAAAATGTTGGGGCTGAGGTCTGTTTTGCTTTCACTCTAATATTTTTGCCTTTCAATAAACATACTACTCAGGCTGGGGAAGCATGTCGAACTGAAGCAGAATGAGCGAAAGGAAATGGGTTGAAAGAGCTGAAGTCGAAAATGAACGTTTCTGCGTGCCTTTGGATTTTTCTCTTCGCTTTAGTTTTCTCATAAGGTTAAGAGAATTATTACGGCTTTTAGTTTGGTTTATGGCTTTTAATTGTTATTTTTTTCAATTTCAGAGATCGATATATTATAGGTTACTATATCTGTAGGAGAAGTATATTGTTCAAGATGAAGTTTCGTACCACATGCATCCACCCTGCTCCCAGCCACAACAACACACCATTAAACAAATTCCTAAATACACTCAGCAAACGTCCACTAACATCTGCACCCCCATCTATATATCCAAGCCATGCCTTGAGACTTACTTTTTACCAGCTTTAAACTCCAAGAACTTTGTTGTATCCACCATATGTTCACCTTTACTTAAGACTTCTTCTTTCAACTCATTGCTTTCAAAGCTACACTCCACCGTGTGTTCCTTGAAGTTGAGATGTAGCCATTTGATGTTGTTTGCTTTCTCCTTAGCCGATTTTAACACTGATGTGAAATAGCTGCTGTTTTTGCTATTATCCTGACTGTAATCAGAACCACGTGTTGTTGTTATTGTTGTTGCAGTTGTTACACTGCTGGATCTGCTCCCGTCGTTGAGGATCAACCATCTCCTCGAAGACATTATGGCTAAGAAAATGTTGATGTCTCTTACCATTTCATCAGAGATAGGTGAAACACACTCTTTCATTGATTATATGCCTTTTGGTTCTCAGAATTTGTTCTAAATTTACTATTAGAAATAAACCTAATATTTTGAGAAAACATTTATCCTTTTATATTTTATTATAGATGAGATATATAGCGATGCAAATATATTTCTTAATAAGAAAAGTATCATAAAAATGGAAATTGTTGTCAAAACTTAAAAACAACAACATTAAGTAAAAAAAATAGAGATGGTAAGTATAGGCCAAACTAAGAATACGAGACAAATGTCAAAAAAAAATACAAAATCAATTTATTTTTGTATAAATGTGGCCGCCCTCAAGTTAAAGAGACTTATTTTAGCTTCAACTAAGTTGAGTGGAAATGCATGTGTAAAACGTTATGATTGTGAAAATGAGCAGGAGCTAGAGACTATGTATTCCCTTATGGACAGCTTGAACTAAGAAAATATATTTTCTGTCGAACTAATTGATAATATGCTTGATCAGCTTCACCGAGAATTTATAATTTAGAACTTATATATTGGTTTGCTTTTAGTGTTAAAATCAACCAATATATACTCAAATAAAAATTCTAAAATAATCTAAATTCAACTAAAATTATAGAAAGAAACTCGGGCTTAGCCCGGGAAAGTCTCTAGTTTTATTAAAACATGAATATTGTATCATGTTCAAAAATTCAAAAATTCTTTAGGCGTTATCTATATGATTGGGTTAAATTAAACGAGTAATGAAAAAAATGGGGTTTCATCGAGGTTGAATCAGAGATTAATTTTAGAGCATATATATACTTTTAGAGGTTATATATTAAATATGTGCAATAATAGCGAAACATACGCATGGTCTAGTGGTCAAGACCTTCATAAGTATTGCATAGGTCGTGGGTTGAAGGTAAGGTGTCCTTTTTGTCATTTTTTTCAGCAATACCTAACTTAGGTTTACTGAAACAGAAATTACAGTAATATCTCAGTCTTCCACCTTTTTTTTTTTACTCAACATCAACTATTTCATTCACCGATAAAATGGTACAAAGATTTTGACCACATCAGTTTAACCACACTTACAACAATGCATCTTAGCAACACCTTGGAACACTCACTAGGTGATTTCTCACTCGGATCCAGTGCAACCTAGAGTACAATGATGTAATTTTCACCACTGCGAGAACGAGATCATCCCAAGACCCGGAATGAGCCGTCTCTTAAACCACCTAATTCTACCACTACAAACCAGATTACAAAACTTAACATGTACACCCGAACAATCAAAATAAGACTTCCAAATAAGGACCTTTGCAACTGGAACTAAATGATCGGAAGTGTTAGACCGGCCAGTTGCTACTTCACCACATAGGCGCATAGTCCATTTCACTTTTCCGGGGGCACATAGCAGCGGTTTTGAAGCTGGAAAAGACGGGTTGAGGCGATGACTCCATTAGCGATTGGCGCACAACCTGAAATACAGAAGAAGACACACAGCTACCGAATCAAAACAATTCAAAGCGGTACTGCGAATGCCGTGTCTCTAGTCGTAACCATCCCTGGACCTTATGGCTCTCCCGCAGACCAACTGGAAAAGTTCGAGGTCCGTCACGACTCGCCTCCGAGAACCGGAGAAGCGACTTCACCAACAACTCACCAAAGCACCAATGACGAAGCTCTGCTTGAACAAAGAAGAAGCACCTCCATTCCTTTCTCCGACCGAACCATGGACGATTCTTCACGGCCTCCGGAAGTTACAGTACACGCATCACGAAGTAAATCCAGCGAACACACATCCTCCGTACGAGCTTCGGTGCGCCTCCAGAAGAACTCTCCGAAGTTCACTTGAGCAAGAAGCGACAAGAAACATCCCATCCTCCAAGGCTGTTCCTAACATCACCAAACTCGCTCCCCTCCTTATCGATCTGAAACTCAAGCCGGCAGGGAGGACCAGCTTTCAGATCTTCAGGTAAGGAGTCAAGCAACAAACCCCGCGCCACCGCCTCGAAACTGGAAGTCGTCAAGACCAAAGGTAAAACGGCTCTCCGACAGCAACCCTAAAATCCGACCCAACCCGAGGCTTCCTCTTCACTCGACTCGCCGCCGCTCCAGATCCGCCTTCAGCCGTCCAGATCCTGCTCCGCCGCGGACAGAGAGATCACCGGGGACTGTTGATTTCACCAGAGGCTGCGAGCATCTCGTCGGGGAGTGTGGAGAGATCCGAGAGGGCAAAGAGAAAACTTGATAGAAGAGATAGGAAGAACCTCCGACGCCGTTAGAGACTCCGACGCCGGGGGAAGAGGCCGCCGCACTAGGGTTCCGCTTGCTTTGTGGGTTTTTTTAAATGGTTTTCTTTCTCAGTCTTCCACCTTTGGTCTACGAATTTGCCAGCCATTTTCCTCTTTTTACCCAAAAAACAAAACAATTTCACGTGAGAAACAACAGAACAATGGCTTCTTAATTATTTTTCCGACTAACTGACCGTATCGGTACACCACAGTCTGTCCCCGCTTCACGTTTTTTCAGCAAGTACACGGCCGCCAGTGACGTGTTTTCGAACAGTACCTAACATTTGGTCATATATTATCACATAAAATGTATTAATAATTACTAAAACATTAGAACAATACTAAAGTAATTATGAAAACAACATTATTCTACTATTTATGTTTTCAAACAGTAGAATAATTAATGAAAAATAAACTCTTTGAATCACTACAAGAAAACACGAGTTTTACTAGGCCGATATTGCCTCGTAATTTCCTAGTAAAGGACACTTTACTAGGAATTTACTAGGAAACGCGTTTCGTAGTGATACGTTCATCGTAAAGCTTATTTCCTCGTAAAGTCCTAGTACATTTACGAGGAAAAGTTTTCCTCGTAAGGTCGTCGACAACTTTTCCTCGTAAAGTCCTCGTAATATTCCTCGTAAGTTCGTAGTACAATTTTCCTCGTAAAAGTGTCGTAAACATTTACTAGGAAATTACTACGAAAATTTACGAGGAATCTACTTCGAAACTTTACGAGGAAATTACTAGGACAGTTTACGAGTACCTTACTTCGAAACATTTACTAGGATTTTACCTCGAAATGTTTTTTCTCTATAAAAAATAATAATTTAAATAAATATAAATAATATATCTTTTGAAAATTTAAAAATCTAAATTATAAACTAAAAACAAAATAACAAAATATTTTATATATAACTAAATATTTAAGTTTTAAATTCATAATATACAATTAAAAAAAACTACGGATGCTGCTCGTGAAATTGATGAACGAAGTCGTCATCCCAAAACTCCCCCTCGTCCATGTTGCTCGTCGACGGTTGTGACTGTGGCGGTGGATGATGTTGGGTTGGAAGCGCTCCGGATTCCCGTCTGACACGCAACATCTCCGCCACTACCGGGTTCCCGACCGCCAAAGCGTCTACGATTTCGGAGAGAGAACTCACATAAGAGCGCAGCTGAACATTCGCATCGTTTTGTTCCTGAGCATAAGACGATGTCGCTGCACGGACATCGTTAACGGAATCAATCCCGATGATACGTCCCTTTTTCCTAGGGGCGACTTTTAAATAAAAAGATTGATTAATAATGTTAAAAATGAATTAAATAAATAATAAAAATTAATTAATAGAAAAACAAATTAATTATTTACCTCCTCGTAAATCGTATCCACTTCAGGAGTGGATAATGTGACGGGAGTCCCAGACTGCTGACTCAGCTGGGTCTGGCGGTGGTCAATCCGAGCAGCAACCTCGTTGTAGATCCGCTCAGATCTAGGATCTACAAAATTCCCTGCCTTGTTCCGGTGGATCCTCTCGTAAAGCTCTTTCAGAGATGGAAGAGCTCCTGTCTCTTTAGCCTACAAAAAATAATTTAAAAACTTATTTATTAATTAGAAAAATATAAATATATTAAAAAAATTAATTAGTTATTAAATTATTAATTTAATTACCATGTCTAGACGGATTCCCGCGTGAGGTTTTTGCCCCCCGGTGTGAAGCATCTTGGTGTTGCCATACTCGTCTTTTGTCATGCGGTTCTCGGAGTTTGTGTGGTAGGTTCTGACCGAGTCCGGCAACCCCCAATATCTGATGAGGCCATCCCACACAAACGATGTGAGGCAATCAGGTTTTCCCGCCTCATAACCATCGAACTGGAAAAAAAAATATTTTTAAAATCATTTGAAATCATGATATAAACTGAATTAAATTTAAAAATTTACTAGAAAACTGCTCTTCCAGTTGTAGACTATGTCGAGCAACCGCAACTTTGCCTTCGCCTCAAACTCCTTCTTCACCCGCTCGTGAATCCCTATGGACCAACGATATTTTTGCTGAAACAAGAAAAAATTAAATTAATTATTAGTTCAATAATATTAAAATTTATAAAAAATAAATGACTTACGGCGAACGTTTTGAACCAGGTCTTTTTGGTGTGGCTTGCCGTCATTTTCCAGTTTGGAGCTGGATCGGGAAAGTATCCCTTGATAGAATCGGTGACGCTCTGAGCGACACACCCGTCAACATTAAACCTGGAAAAAAAACAAAAAAAAATATTAATTAATTTGTTATTTTTTTGTTAATTAAGAAATAAATTAAAATACATTTTAAAAAAAAAGAAACATACCAAAATATGATGTGGCCGTCCCGTCGGAAAGGATCTAACTCAGGTAGCCCTTCCCTGCCTGGAGCTGCCATAATGTCCTCGACCGTGTACACCGCGAATGGAGCGATTGGCGGCACCTCCAAATCGGGATGAACCCCGCCGGCCGGTGGAGGAGGAGGAGGAGGAGGTGGGAACTGAGTCTCGGGAACACTCCCGGCATCCAGAATCGTAGAACCGAGAGCGGAAGAAGATGATCCGCCAACCTCACGACCGAAAAGATCTCCGTAATGAATACTACTGCCCTGATGAGACGACCTCTGAGCCCTAGCAACCTTGTCATGTCTAGGCATCTAAATTTTTTTTTAAAAAAATAAACATTAATTATCGTATCATTTTTAAAAACAATTAAAAAGTACTCCACCTAATCTAAATTCCTTAAACTAACCACCTAATCTAAATTCCTTAAACTAATCACCTAATCTAAATTCCCTAAACTAATCACTTAACTAGAAGCTAGAGAGTACCTTGAGAGGATGTGGAGAGAAGCTTGCTACAAATGAGAGAAATCGATGGCTCGAGTTTATATAAGGAAACAGTTTTCCTCGTAAGATGCTAGTAAGTTTACTACGATTTTACGAGGAAAGCACTAATCCCGTGTTTTCATTTCCTCGTAAAATCCTAGTAAAATAAAACACGGGACTAGTAGCTCCGCAAATGCAAATGGAAGTAGCCTCTGCATAAAGACTTGACAATCATGGCTCTTCATCCCAGAGAACTTTTGTCCTTTCTCAACACATCTTGAGAGATTTGAAACATACCCATCAGGGAACTTCACTTCTGAAGCCACCCAGTTGAACAACGCAGACTTTTTTTTCTGATGACAGTCTGAATATCGGAACTGGAACTTCCCCATTGCTTTTTATATGTAGCTCACTCCTTGAGCAGATATCGGGTAAGCTCAACCTCGATTTTACGTTGTCTTTCGTCTTCCCTGGGACATTCAATATAGTGTTCACGATGTTCTAAAAAAAGTTCTTCTCTTTGTGCATCACATCGAGGTTGTGGCGCAAAAGAAGATCTTTCTAATATGGCAATTCCCAAAATATACTCTTTTTGTGCCAATTGTGCTGCACACCATAAGAATCAGGCATATTACTGGGAACATGCCAATTCCCACCACGAGGAATTGTTTCTAGAGCACCGTAGTGATCGATTTGCGCTTCGATTTGTTCTCCAGTTAAGTATGGAGGAGGAGTGTCTCTGACAACCCTTTTGTGCCTAAACAATGTCTTGTTTCTTCGGTATGGGTGGTAAACGGGAAGAAATCGACGGTGACAATCGAACCAAGTAGTCTTCCTACCATTCTTCAACTGAAACACATCTGTCATTCCATTACAATATGGACAATCTAATCTCCCATGTGTAGTCCATCTAGACAACATCTCATATGCAGGAAAGTCACTTATGGTCCACAAAAGCATCGCTCGCATCGTAAAATTTGTTTTCGTAGAACAATCATATGTCCTCACCCCTGTAGACCACAAATCTTTTAACTATTTTATCAGTGGTTGTAGAAAAACGTCGAAAGATCTTTTTGGATGCTTTGGACCAGGTATTAATATGGTCAAGAATAGAAACTCTCGTCGCATGCACATCTCCGGTGGCAGGTTGTATGGTGTAAGAAAGATTGGCCACAATGAATATTGTCTCCCTGACATTCCAAATGGACTAAATCCATCAGTGCATAATCCAAGATACACATTCCGGCTATTGCTAGCGAAATGTGGATGTACATTGTTAAAATGTTTCCAAGCTCTTGCATCTGATGGATGAGTCATCTCTCCATCCGTCTGAGTATGCTTGGCGTGCCATCTCATCCCTCCAGCAGTCTCCTCAGATTGGTACAGTCTTTTCAATCTATCTGTGACTGGTAGGTACCACATCCTTTGGTACGATACCCTATTGCGCCCTCGACCTTGCGGTTTGAATCGTGGCTTCTTACAAAATCGACATTCTTCTAACTTCTCATCATCTCCCCAGTAAATCATGCAGTTGTCGATGCAAACGTCTATCATCTCCGAGGGAAACCCAAGACTATATACCAATTTCTGAATCTCATAATAAGATTCAGCAGACACATTGTCTTCTGGCAAATACTCTTTAAACAAGTCTGCCCATGCATCCATACAATTTTCAGGTAGATTGTGATCGGTTTTAATACTCATCATTCTAGCAGCCAACGACAATTTTGACAGACATTCTCTACAACCACTGTAAATTGGCTCATTCGCAGCTTCTAACATTTCATAAAACTTTTTTGCATCTAAGTTAGGTTCTTCAACTTCATCATCATCATGAGTTACAAATGCATCACCTACCATATCATGAACCCTATCACAATCTACCATTTGTTCCTCCTGGTGATGATAGTTATTTTCATTAAGCAAATGATTAATCGGTTCAACCTCAAAATTGCTATTACTACTGCTAGCTTCATTCATACAACTAGCATCTTCTCCATGTTGATACCAAATATAATAATATGGCATGAAACCTCTATTTATTAAATGCTTCCAAACATTTTCACGAGGGCCTAATTTTGTATTGCAGCATTTTCGACAAGGACAGAACATCTTACCACTTTCTTGCGTGAGTAGTGTAGAATCTGCTTGATGCATAAACGTCTCCAATCCTTCAAGAAATTCTTTCGTCACTCTCCCGTTATTATCTCTGTGTGAATACATCCACTTCCGCAACTCGAAAATATTTCCCGGACCAGATATTTTTTTTTCTTTGATCAAGCTTATAGCTGATTTTTTTTTGGTGTGTTTGAAATGAATCACAAATGGTGGTATTTATAGAGATTTTCGAATCTGAATATTTACAAGGAAATTCGGAGGAAAAGTAGGTATAAAACACGTTTTAGATTAAAAATTGGTACTTTCTAGCCATTTCCTCGCTAAAGTGAAGTAAAAGACGTTTTCCTCTTAATTTCGTAGTAAAAGTTTACTAGGAGTTTACGAGGAAAGTTTTTTACTACGACATTACGAGGAAATGCCTTTTTCCACGTAATTTTCTCGTAATTGTACTACGGCTTTACGACGAAAATCCTTTCTCGTAGGCTTACGAGTACTTTACGAGGAAAATAGTTTTCCTCGTAAATTCGAAGTAAACTAGTAGTATATTTACGAGGAAAGATTTTCCTAGTAAAATTTCGTAGCAAAAGCGGAGTTTTCTTGTAGTGAATGTTATATATAAAACTGTAGCGTTCCTTCCGTCTATGGTTAATGGGTCTTCCACGTCTGTTTTTTCGGCCTTTAGATTCTATCATGTTCGACGGCCGTGCATTAATTTCGGAAGACTCGAAAGTCTTGTTTACTGACCTTTGAATCACCACATGACCTTTTTGTGCATATACCTCACTCACACGGTATCGTGAATCACTTTCCGATAGATCACCCATCCTTTCACTACTCCAGCATAAGCACGATTAACACTAGAGTTCTAAATAGATGTGTGACGGAAAAGATAAGCACACTTTAGTGAAATAGATAGTCAAATCAATTCTTTTAAGCCGTTCCACATATACTAGAAATCGGAAGGTTACAATTCACTTTCATTCACAGAGCGCAACGCCCCTGTTGTACACCACGACAAGTCTCAATACGCCTTTTTGGTCAGAGTCGAGATGGCTAACCAGCTCTAATACCACTTGTAACGCCCCGTCTGTCCATGGATAATGGGTCTCCCACTCTCGATCTCTCGGCCCGTGGGCCACATTCCGTCTGATGGTCGTGCATTGATTTTGAAAAACTCGAAAGTCTTGTTTAGGGGAAAATCGCATAAAATATCTTCAAAGTGGCATCCACTAAACTTTAAACCTTGAACTTATTTAACTAACATATTAAACATTCAAGTTAGCTTTTGTAGCATAAAAAACCTTCAACTTAGCTTACTTATTCGTCAAGTCAGAATGATGACCTGTTTACCTATAATAGCAGGTCACTTATCAGTTTTTTTTAATAATTATTTAATTAATAAGAAGAACTAACAATAAACAAAAATAAAATTACAGAATAAATCAACTCGAATTTAATGAAACATAAAAATACTTTCTTAAAATTTTAAAAGTTTTTTAAAATGCCTTTTTACTATAGAATAAATAAAAAGTTATATAAAAGCTCTCAAATATTCTGCTACAAACTAAATAATTTCAAATTTTATCACTATTAACAGATGCAATTTTTTGTCATATCATTATTAAAATTGATACTTTTGGTCATATAACTAACGAAAATAACGTCTTATTTATTTTGAATTTTTTTTTGATTTTTTTTCTGTATCATCAAGTCTGATTAAACATAAATTAAAATTAAAAAAAAACAGGAAAAAATAAAAATAGTAGGTAAGTAGATTAAATGGTGTATATTGTTAATAGCTTAATATCTTTCGAAAAATCAATATTTTTTCTTTAAATTCTAAAAGTTTAAATCATTTAATTTTGATATATTTGATACAGTGATATGCTGATATGTTCGAAATTATGGTAATTTCTGACATATGGATAATAATTGTTTCAGTTGTATTGTTCTTATTGATATCGCCAAAATATTACTTTCAATAATAGACATGACGAAAAGTGTTCTTGTTAATAGTGATAATATTTGAAAATTATTTATTTTCTGAGAACATTTTAGAATTTTATATGATTTTCTTAATTCTTTTACGTAAAATTACATTTCAAAAAAAATATTTTAAAATTTTAAGAAATGTTTTTATTAAAATATATTTTTTATCTTTTCGGTCATTTTCTAGTTTTTATTTATATTTTTACTTTTTGATATTAATTAAATAAATATTTAAAAAAACTGCTAAGTGACCTGCTATTATAGGTAAACATGTCATAATTCTGACTTTACGAATAAGTAAGTCAAGTTGAAGGTTTTTTTTGTTATAAAAGTCAACTTGAATGTTTAATATGCTAGTTAAATAAGTTCAAGGTTTAATGTGTCATTGGATGCCACTTTGAATATTTTTTATGCGATTTTCTCTCTTGTTTAGTGACCATGCAATTACCACCTGAAATTTCCCTGTGCTTTGGCCTCACTCACACGGTATCGCGAATCACTTTCCGATAGGTCACCCATCCTTTCACTACTCCAACATAAGCACACTTAACCTTGGAGTTCTAAATGGATGTGTGACGGAAAAGATAAGTGCACTTTGTTAACATAGGTAGTCAAATCAATTATTTTAAGTCTTTTCACTTATACCAAAAATCGGAAAGTTACAAAAACATTTATATATTTTTCTTCTTAAATAATCATTTTATTTTTAAATTTACAATATTATTTTATCAATTATATAATTTACTCAGCATTTCTATTATTCTCTTAAGTCAAATCAAAATAGTCAGGCTCCACAACATTCTTTCACATATACACATTTTTCACAAATATCATTTACATATTCATTTCCAACCTCTTTTAGTTTAATGTTAAAGGTATTACTTTCTCTAAAATGTCACTATAGTTATCATAAAATAGAAATTATACCTATGTTTTTTAAAAAATATTAATTCCACGTTTTCAAATTGTAGGTCAAAATTTAGTCTATTTTATTAAAACATCGACATTGTATTGGACTTAACATTTAGTCACATATTATATTACATAAAATGTAGTAATAATTAGTGAAAACATTAGAACAACACTAAATTAACTGCGAAAACAACATTATACTACTATTTATGTTTTCAAACATAAAAACAATTAATGATAAAATAGCCAAAAAACTCTGAACTGACAAAAAAAAACAAAAAAAAAACCCTTTAACTTAAATTTAAGACATTTTAATCTACAGCTTCTAAAATTTGTTCAATGTAAACTTTATTTTTTGACCAAGCCATTTTAAATATATAAAAAATCAACATTAAGTCAATTTAACGGTTGACTTTTCATGTATCTAAAATGGCTTGGTCAATAAAAGATGAGGTTTAAAAACGTCAGTTTTTAAAATTTGGAGATTAAAATGACTTAAACGATAGTTTATGTCTTTTTTTTTAATATCTAAGTTTTTATTTGATTTCTTTTTTTGAAAGCGGAAAATATAATTATATTTACTAAGTTAAGTTAATTGTGTTTTATCTCTTTGAATTCACGTTTTTTTTTGCTTTCTTTTATAATTGATTAAGACAACATTAGATTTTTATATGTACTTTCATAGCGCGGAATATTTTTTGGTTTAAATTTTTTAGTTAAGTGAAATTATATTCTTTTAAATAATCTCTGCATTTTAAAAATTTGCATATAATATATATTTATTTGTTTTCGTAGAGTCAAATTTTTTTATCAAATCAATAAATTTTACAATTATAACTTTAAAATTTTGTAAAGTTAAATAACTAATTTAAAAAAAATATTGAAAATGGCAAAAAAAATCAACCAGACTATTAAATACAGATACAAATAGAAGAATAAGTACTTGTAAATCGAAACAGCACCAAGAAAAAAGCTGCTTAGCTCGAAGAAAGCCAGATATGAAAAAGCATCGACGATGTCATATTTATAATAAGAAGAAGAATTATAGGTAGGTTAAGTAAATATTTAGGAAATAACATGTACCATATTCCAAAATATTCTAAATTTTAAACTTGATAGATTTTGTAAATCCAAATATAGTTTGTATTTAATCGTATCAATATTTCTGGATTCAGTTTTATAAAATGGGATATTCGGTGACTATAATTTGGTAAATTGAATTAAATTGTTTATATGACACATTAGTTTACATTAAATAATAAATGATTATTGCCTAAAACTATTTTCAAGAATTAAATAATAATTTGAAGAATAATGTAGATGTCATATATCTAGGAGTGTATCTAGCAATCGTTATTAATCTTTTTGAATTATTTGATAAATCAAATAATTGACTAAATCACTCAAAGCATTTATGGAAAAATCAAAATTAATTATAACTATTTTCGGGTGTAAATATTACAAAGTAATTTTATTTAATATGAAATCAATTAAATTAATGGTTTATTTTATTTATATTATAATAAATAAATAAAAATATTTATTTTAAATTAAATAAACTTTTGTATCTATCTTATTTAAACATAAATATTGTCTTGGACTTAACATTTAGTCATGTATTAAATTACATAACAGTTTATTAAAATTAATTAAAACAGTAAAATCACATTAAGGTAATTATGGAAACAACATTATACTACTTTATTTATGTTTCCCAACAATACACTAATTATTCTTGTGTTCAACCAATATAAAACATTAGCTCCCACCTTTTTAGCAGCTTTTATTAATTTTTCAAATTATTCGATAAATCAATAATTGATTAAAATATTTGAAAACAAATATAACTGTTTTCAGGTTTAGATTCACAAATAATTTCATTTAATATATAATCAGTTAAATTTATGGTTTACTAGGTGTTTTCTTGCATTATGTGCAGAATAATATTTAATTTAAATTATATTTTTAAATTGAAATTTGGTTAATATTTTAAATTTTTTATTTTATATTAATATTTTAATATAAATTTTCATTTAGTTAAACAGAAAATTAATATAAAATAAAAATTTTAATTATTAAAGGGATATTGTCAAAAATAGCACTTTCCTAGTACCACTTTTCATGTTTATCTTAATCATTTTACACTTATTTTTTAAGAGGAAAAAACATGATCATAACCCTTGGATTAATTAATCTAAGACTTAGAGTTTAGAGTTGAGGGGTGGGAAGTGGGATAGTGTGGGGTTGAATTTAGGAATGTAAATTTAGGATTTTAATTAATTTTAAGAATATCTGTCTCTTACAAAAATTTGTCTCTATCCCCACACTATCCCACCCCTCAACTCTAAACCTTAAGTCTTAGATTAATTAATTCAATGGTTATAAGTGTGTTTTTCTTTTTAAAAAGAATAAAAGTGATCAATGTAAACATGAAAAGTTGTATTAGAAAAATGTATTTTGACAATTTCCATATATATTGTATATAGAAAATATTAGGGTTAAATAATTTAACATAAAATAACTTTTATAATTAATATTTTATCAAAAACTATATGTTACACAACTAATCAAATAAATTATAGAAATTTTATTAAAACTTTATAACGAAAATAGTTGAAATCATTGAAAAATTCAAATAAGTAGTATCTTAGATAAATTTTTATTAATATATATATATAAATAAATAATATAACTATATATTTTAAAAATATACCAAAATTAAAAAAAAATGATTTTGAAAATTATATTTTGTTAAAAATATTTTCTAGTTAGGTTTACACATGGACTCGACAGAAATCCTAATAACACTCACCAAAACGACGAGGGTGAAATACTTTTGTTTTTCTTTTCTTGTGAAATACTAAAGCAAAGCTTGCCTTGCCATGACCTACTCGTCAAGGGCATCTCCATCAATGAACCTCTTATGGGGTTCAAGTTTTTAATTTTTTATTATTAATTTTTTTCTTTTTTCTTTTTTTTTTAAAAAAAAAATAGATCTATCGCGGTGATGATACAGGTTCATGGTGGAAAGTTTTTGGGATACAGATACATAAAAATAATAATTTTATATTCTTTTTTTTTTGTTGGTAAGTGTGTGAACCCCCATTGAACCTTCAATGGGGGTGGCCTAAGAAGAAAAACCATTATGATTACGTCCAAAACGCGATCATTGAGCAGGGTCCATGCATTCCTACCTTTTCATGTGGACCCCTCTTTTGTTAGCCCCACAGCCTATCACTAATAAGTCCTTTATCATAATAATAATAGTGATAACTTGATAACGAATGGTTATTAATCGCAGTAATGTACTTTGAAAAAAGGAGATATTCTCTAAGACGACACTAAATTGTCAAAATGATTTAAATGTTTTATTAAAAAATTAACTAGAATCCTAAATTTTATATTCATAAACCATATCTCACCCTACATCCACCCCTCAACTCTAAACCCTAAATATTAGATTAATTAACCCCAAAATTATAAGTGTGTTTTTCTTTATTAAAAGTAAGGATAAAAATGATTAAGGTAAAAGTGAAAAGTGGTACAAAGACATTAATATTTTTGATAATTTCCCTATAATAATTTTAAAAATAATATTTTTATTTAATCAGTATAATTTTAGATTTTAGTTTATTACATGCAAAGTTAAAAATTATTAAACAACTGTTTGTAATTTGATTTAACTATTTTAATAGTAATTTATTTAAATTTCAATAAAAGTTTAATTTATATTTTTTAAAAAATTATTATATTATATTATAATTAGTGGCTATATTTATTTAGATATAAATATGATTTTTGTTTGCTTTATACAAGATACATTAAACTATTAAAAATAATCTATTAATTAGCTTAATAAATTAACAGTCAATCATTCAACTTAGATATTTTATAACGATTTAACGTGAATAAATGAATAATTTAGAAAGTTAAATTAATTCTACACCATTTAATTATATTTGGTTAAAATTTAAACAATTTAATGATCTAATGTTTTCACTTGATTAATAGTATCTTAATTTTATATATGTTAAGATACTTTTAAAATTTATTTTGACAATATATATATATATATATATATATTATTAGGTTACTTCTATTAATGTTAATGATAATATATACATTATTATCAGAAACTTACCAAAAATATAAACTTATATAGATTAAATTGTTTGTTACATTATGCTTGATGTCATGTTTTATTTTTAAAAGTTTTGTTATTTTTTGTGAGAATGAATGTGATGATAACATATGATAAAATTATTTTTCAAATAATATTTAGATTTTTTATATTTACTAAGTGTGAAAAATTATTGTTATATTTGTAAATCTAATATTAATTTATTTTTATTAATGTTAATGATGATATATGAGTTATTACCATATTATAAAAAACTTAACCAAAAAAATAAATTTACATAAATAAAATGGTTTATCTCACAATTATCTTGATGTCATGTTATATTTTTAAAATCTATGTCATCTAATTTTGTATGAGAATAAATGTGGTGACCATACATTATCAAAATCACTTCTTGAATAGTGTCTAGTGGATACTTAGAGTTTAGAATTGAATTCTGAAGTTTATGATTTTTTAAAAAATAATATTTAAAGGAATAAATTTTTAATAGTTTCAAAAAAAAAAATTTGAATTTCAAAGTAAATTAAAAAATAAATCAGATTTTTTTTCGAAAAAAGTTCACATTCAAAAAAAATATTTTCACCAGTAAAAATTTATTTGTTTTATTTTTATTTAAATAATTTATATTTATATATCTATAAGATAAGGATAGATGATCTTTATCTATTTAATGAAAACTAGGTGTTTTCTTGCACTATGTGCATCAATACAAATTTTAACCTTAAATTATATATATATATATATATATTAAATTATTAATGTTTTAGATATTATTTTTATACTAATATTTTATTAAAATTTGGATTAAATTCAAAATAAAATTATTAATTTAATTTATTTTAAATTACATTTAAAAAGTAAGGAAAATTGTCAAAAATACATCTTTCATTGTACCACTTTTCACTTTTACCTTAATCATTTTTATCCTTATTTTTTTAAGAAGAAAAAACACACTTATAACTCTTAGGTTAATTAATTTAAGACTTAGGGTTTAGAGTTGAGAAGTGGGAGTAGGGTGGGATAGGGTTTAGAAATGTAAAATTTAGGAGTATAATTAACTTTTAAAAAATTTACCACTTAAAAAATTGTATTTATGAATGTCTCTTTAGTGAAGGTAAAAATGAAAAGTGGTACAACGAAGTGGTAAACTTGAAATTCTCCCTTAAAGTATGGGGAATTTTCAAAAATATCATTTTCCTTGTACCACTTTTCACTTTTACCTTCATTAAAGAGACATTTTCAAAAATACCACTTTTTTAAGAGACAATTTTTTAAAAAATTAATTAAAATTCTAAATTTTACATTCCTAAACCCTACCCCACCATACCCCGACCCCTCAACTCTAAACCCTAGGTCTTAGATTAATTAACCCAAAGGTTATAAGTGTGTTTTTCTCTCTTGAAAAACAAGGGTAAAAGTGATTAAGGTAAAAATGAAAAGTGATACAAGCAAGGGAAAGTGGTATTTTTGACAATTTCCCTTAAAGTAGATATATATATATATATATATATATATATATATATATATATATATAATTACAATCTAAAATAGATGTTCTTTTATTTTTTTGATTGAGATATCTTAAATCAACTTTTCTAAAATTAAAAGAAAGTGATAAAATTTGTATAATTATCAGAAAAATCTAAATTTATAGATATCGAAAAGAAACAAATGGTACAACTATTTAATTTTTTTATTTTATTTAAACAAATTATATAAATTTTGAAAATCTTGTTTAATATTTAAAATTGTATGATTAAAAACATAATTAAATAAAAAATTAAAAAATCAATTTTTTATTTCTATTATTATATTATTTAATATTATATTTGAATAGATTTATTTTGGTGATGATATATAAGTTATTATCATATTCTAAAAAAAAATTAGCATTACATTTTACTGCCTATGTTATATTTAGCTTAAACCATGTCATTAATTCTACTATGGCATTTCAAAATTTTTTAGTTAAAGTAATTGTGACGAAGACATGTGACAAATCATTTCTCAGATAATGTCTAAGAGATTCTTGGTCATTTTTTGTGTGTAATTTTTGATCAACCCCAATCCCCCCATTCCTCCCCAATTTTAAAGTTCGTTGAGAGATTTTCCCTTTTAAAAGAGCAATTCTACTTCCCTTGTGTTGATTAAAACATTTGGTACTGGTTGACAACAACACAATATTTTGTATTATTAGTGAAAATTACCATTAAAATTTATAATGAATTAGAAGTTGACGAGCTTAAACAATAAACTTGGATAGTTGGATGAGATTCGAGACACACAAGATCAACAACAAGAAAAGTTGTTGCATCTTCCATATACCATCAACCACTTATATTTTGTGATCATGAAAGTGATTATTAGTATTAATATATAACTTGTCATATAGTGGTTTATATTTGTCCTTAATGCATCAAGACCCTTTAACTATGGACATACACACGTGGCGCTTAAGTAGATCTTAATTATTGGATTGAGCATAGCAGGTGCAATTATGGGACCCGGTCTGATAAATAATTACGATATTTTATTTAACGTCAATTGTTCTTTATTTTAATCAAACCAAGTGAAAATAACATTATTATTAGAGAAAGACAAATGAAATAATGACAAAATGGCGAATAGAATAACATATATAAAAATACTGTGTGTTACAGAGGCCCAAACATCAATGCAAAATAAATAAAATGTATCGCCGTTGATACATACTGTATTCCATGAAATAAATAAATTTGACTGTTTTAAAACTCTTTCAACCTAAAACGTTCTTGATATAAACTGACATAAAATACCATATGCATTCAACCAAATACAATTGTGTACTCATTATTTCTGAAGTGATTTTACACATATTCTCTACAATGATTTCAACTAAAAAATAATATATCAGACTAGAAATGATAATATAACAATTACATTTAATGTTAATTTCCACTTTTATTAACCATTTTTATAATATAAAACTAACTCATGAATTATCACTGAAATAAATCTATTCAAATATTATATTAAATAAAATAATAATTTAAATTTTTATAAATTTTTGTAATATTATTTAAGTTTTTATATTCATACATATTAATAATAAAGAAGATTTTTAAATTTTACACATTTAAAAAAAAATTTATATACTTTTAATCGTAATACCATTTTTTAGATTTATAAATTTAGAAATCATGTTTAGTTTTTTTTGATAATTATAAAATTATATACCAATTTTTAAAAGAACTTTATAAAATTTGATTCAAAATATCTTAATCAAAATAAATAAATTAAATTAAATTATAATTTAAATATATACATATCTTTTTAAATATAATTTAAACAAATAAAATATTTATTTTAATTTAATTTTATATTCAAAATATTTATTTTATTTTAATTTTATATTCAAAATATTGGTATGAAAATAATAAAATTTAAAACATAAAAACAGTAATTCTTAAATATAATTTAATTTGAAATTTTTTTATTGTTGCACAGTAGGAAAACATTTAATAGTATAATTTTGTTTAAAAGATTATTGAAAAACCGATATCATTGCTGTAATAAATCAAATTTATGGGGGGGGGGGGTAAATCCATATAAGTTTAAAGCATTTCTTGATTAAAACCACAACGTCTCTGCTCTCGAGATCACCTCTCACTCTCTCGCTCTTTGGAATAAAGAAAAGAAAAAGAAAAGAGAGAAAGCAACTTTCAATCCGATTTTTTTGTAAGAGAGACCCCATCTCTAATAAGAACAGAACAGTCAGAACTTTCAATAATTGTACCATTCTTACTCTCATCTCTTTCATTTCAGATAGTTTATTATCTTTATCTCTTCTTTGTAATTGGATCCCCCTCCTCACTCTCTCTACATGGAAGCTACTGAGTTATGATCTTTACTCTCACCTGATCTGACTTGTCTAAAATTAAATGGCTGCTGATCAACTTCCATCTCCAACACCTAACACTTATTACTCCTCTCTCTTCTTTACCTCTCCAAAGTTTAGGTTTTTCTCTTCAAAGATCACTCCTCCTTTTGACTCCATCCTCAGCCCTACTTCCATCCTCGAAGCCAACAACAACACTTCCTTCTTCTCCTCCAAAAACCCTAAACCCCAAAGGTTTCACCCACCTGATGAAGCCTTTGGCCTCGCGGATCTCGTCAAAAAAAGTGACCACCACTCGACCAAACCCGTCAACAAGATGGTCCTTTTCGGGTCAAAGCTCAGAGTCCAGATCCCTTGTGCCGATTTTGGAACTAAAACCGGTCCTGCTGCTGGCATGAGACATCCTCCTGGACAGCTCAGCCCTTGTCTCAAAACAAAGGTCTTAACCGTGAGCGAGATTGATCAGACGGAAGACTACACGTGCGTCATATCACACGGTCCAAACCCGACCATCACACATATCTTCGACGATTCTGTTTTCGTGGAGGCGACGACTCCTCCTTGCTCTGTTCCCTTGCCACAACTACCCTTTGAGACCAAGAAGCAGGACACTGATTTTCTAAGCTATTGCTACACCTGCAAAAAGAATCTCGACCAAAAACAGGACATCTATATATACAGGTCGGTCCATAAATATCTTCACATATATAGCTACTTTTCTCGTTAATCAATCGAGTTCCTTCCAAAATTTAAAATTTAAGAAATGGGTGTGTGTGTGTGTGTGTTTGCAGAGGAGAGAAAGGGTTTTGCAGCAGTGAGTGTAGGTACCAGGAGATGCTTCTTGATCAACTTGAGACCTAGCACCTGCCCACCCTTTTCTTCACTTCCTCTAATTTTTTGTTTTCTTCTTTCATTTTGTCACAAATTTTGCTTTTTAAAATGTTATTATTATCTGATTCTGACTCTCTTTCTTTTTAGGGGGTATTCCTTGTAATAATAATCTTTCTTGCCTGCAAAATATATGAAAGATAGAGAGTTGTTGTTGTCTTGTTGATAACTTTTTTTTGTGTAATGAGAGTAAGTTGGATTAGATTAAAAATATCGTAGATCTTGCAGAATAAATGGTTTGGAACAAAATCAATATTCTTTCACTACAAATTAAAAGCTGGAATGATGTTGCTACATGCCAATTTGCTTTCCTTTAATTTGTCTTAGTTGGACCCAAAAAAGTGAAAACAACAAAAATAACATTTTTCACCTCAATATTTGAAGTGATGATGACTTCAACCACTTTAAATTGTCGGGTTGTTAAAGACTACAAGCTTTGAAATACTGATTGATGGACTTGGATCTTCTTTTAACAGGCCGGCCCGGGAGCCGCGACTGTAAGTCCGTAACCAAGTGAACCGTGGCCCAATCTTGGCCATTTCTAGTAGACTCTCATGTGACGGCTTAAACCCCAAAAAAAAAAAAAGCAGAACGATCCTTTTTGTTGGACCACATGAATCTAATCAAATGGATACTCAACTGTTATATACGCGTGTCGATGAGGCCTGTCCATTCAATTAAAGAAAAGAGAGAAACAGAAGATCCAAGAAGGATGTGAATGTGCACCCCGGGCCCCAATACATTTAATATTGGAGTACATATTCCACAATAAGAAGGCCCAATTTACGAAACTGTATTGCGTTTTCAAGTTGTGCCTGTATTTTCTTACTGTATGCTTGGCATGAGTCATAATTCTAATATATAATTATATAAATCATCTATTGTAAAATACAAAAGAAAATTTACGTTTATATATCACTTTTTGCAGATGTAATTGAAATGGACATATACGAGATCATTTGGTAGTTGATGCTCAATTTTGCTTATTTTGTAGTATCGATCTTCTCAAATAAATTGATCGCAACCAGATGAAAATAATTTAATTTAGATTTACTTCTAAAATATCACCATCATTCATCTTAACCTTTATAAATATAATATTAAAATATTTTAAAACAACAATTTAAATCAAAGAGAATTACATGATGAGGAAAAAAAAAAATCAAAGAGAATTACATATTCGGTCATTCATTAGTTTAACTGGTAGTGTGTCGTAACTATTAACGGGGTTTTACGGATTTTCTCGGATTTATAAATAATGGATTTTTAAGACCGGATAACATATTAGATTTTTCTATAAAAAATTGCTTAGACTAGTATAGGTAGACCGAACATTATAATATGATACACTTTCCTTCTACTATTTGTTGTGAATTTAGTGCTTCGTGAAAAATGTACATGCATATAGAAGAAACATAGCTGTCAAAAGTATATAAATAAACCCAGATTTCGTAGTCCAGTGGTACTATTTCTTTGGGAAGGAAAGGTCGGCTGTTCGACTAGCATGGAGGGAGAGGTGTGCCCAGAACCGTAAAAGGTACATGCAAAGATTGGCGTAGGGCCTAGGTGGTGGGGCGTAAGCCCAACACCGGGTTAATCACAAAAAAAAATATATAAATAAATGAAAGGGAATAAATAATAGTGAATATTTTGATGGTAGATATAAGATCCGTCGTATAAAACATGTCACCATTGTTATAAAGACTTATGCTTAGAAAGAAAACAGGTCTTTCAATGCAGAGATGACCCCGAGTGGGAAGGTTTCTGCCAGAGCTTCGTCCTTACTATGTCCATTGTCGTCGCTACACGACAAAACTCTTCTTTTTTTTTGCAGTAAATAAACACTAACACACAAATTGCCTTTTATTTGTAATAAAATAAAATGAAACAAAGTGTCGTATAGAAAGAAAAATAATCAAGAAGACAAGATCTTAGCAAGATCCATGTGCTTTTTTTTTTTGTGTTTGAGCCACTGACTTCACTTTAAAATTACAGATTCGACTTTATATCTTTTTAAAAAATAATTCATTAAAAGCGAAAAACTGAGAAGTACAAAGGCCAGACGTGTGCAGTCAGTGTTGGGATCGTAAAGGCCCATGTCCAACTCTATCTTATTTTATTAGTACGATATTGTCCACTTTGGGCCTAAGAAGCTGGCCCGCATGGATTTACTTTTGGTTTCCTTCCCAAAAGGCCTCGTACTATTAGAGTTGGACTTCTCTTTATATATTAGACACTTCTTGTCTAAACTTCCAATGTGGGACTTTGTTTGATACTCACATTCTCCCCCTCAAACTAAGGACCACACTCATCTCGTGTGTTATAGCCTTCAGCGAAACTCCTTTTATCGCAAGGTTACTTTGAGAATGTTCCACCCACACTTCACTTCCAGGATCTTCTGACTTGGTCTCTGCCACATACCTCCCATTCATATCTCGAAGGGTACCATTCATATCTCGAAGGGTATTTTGGTCTTCTTGCAGATTTCTTGTCAACCGCTCTGATACCAATTGTTGGGATCGTGAAAGTCCATGTCCAACTCTATCTTATCTTATTAGTACGATATTGTCCACTTTGGGCCTAAGAGGCTGGCCCGCATGGTTTTACTTTTGGTTTCCTTCCCAAAAGGCCTCGTACTATTAGAGTTGGACTTCTCTTTATATATTAGACACTTCTTGTCTAAACTTCCAATGTGGGACTTTGTTTGATATCTCACAGTCAGGTCTATACACATGACGGTGACGATATCGATTCACCTGTATTTGCTGTTCTTTTGTCAACCACTTGTGTTATTACTTTTTTGCTCTCTTCTCTTCTTAAGTTCTAAATTGAATCAATGCCATGCTTTTTTTTTTAATATCAGAAACTCTTTATTTTGGAATAGTTGTTAAAATATCATTAAACTAGTTTTTTTTGTTTTGTTGGTTTGTACGGGCTTGTTCAATAACAAAAATCATCTAGTGTTCCACCATTGTTCAAAACTAAGGCTTTTAATGGTAATCACAAATTTGATGATATAAATGGTACAAAATGAAAGTGTGATACGGTTCAACTACAGTTTATGCGCTATGCCGGATAATTGCAGTTTTGATAAAATAATCAATGTAAACTTGTGTTTGATTGATGAAATTTGCGATATTATGATAAAAATCTCAAGTTTATATATTGTATTTTAAGATACTTGGTTATTTCAATTTATAGCTTTTTAAAAATATTGTAAGATATAGTTTTTCTAAAAAAATAGAAATGGTTAATGGGATATACTCGACCAAATTTTAAAATAGCATTATTTTTTTTTGTCAGCAAACAACATTAATTAAAGAATCAAATGGTTAAATTGTTCCAAACTCTAAATTTTTATCTAACCCTAGCTTAAGTACTAAATTTTAAATTTTAATCACTAAATTCAAACTCAAATATAAATAAAATAAGAATTTTAATTAATTTGATTTGAAAAAAAAAATGTGTGAACTATTTATGGGATAAAAATGCATTTAATCCTGCAAAAATGCATTTAACCCTATCATAGGATATTTTTCTAAAATAATTATATTAATTTTTCTCTCAAAAGGAATAAAGTTGAAAGGTTGATATTTATGAGAGTTGTAGAAATTTAAATTAGAATATACTTATTTTTGCAATAGAGTTTTATTAATATTTGTGTTATCGTTATGATGTCATTCAGTTTTGTAAATATCAATTCTGAAGTCTAAATGCCGTTTTGAGTTGCACCGCTGGTAAATGGATGTTACGTAGAAGAAGTGCGGACTATGTGTTCATGCATTGGTTTATAAAACGCCAATAAGTTTTCTTTCTTTTAAGAAAACACACAAATTATGAAAAATGAATGTTGATTGGCGATAAATATTTCTTATTTACTCAGTTTGCTAGGAATTGTCTAATGTATATTTTATTTTATTTTTTTTGTTTAACATTTTTAAATAAAGTTGCAAACCTATACCAGACATACAAATATTTTGAACCAAGTAATTATAAATACAAAACACAATTCATATATCTTTATAAACTTGTACTCGACTATCTACAATACAACTTATATATACCTATAAAAAATTAATTATATAATTTTTTTTCCGTCAATAGATATATTAGAAAGAGAATGGTCGAGGCCCAGTACACAATACATGCCCAATCAAACCCATACAAAACGGGTATCACTACCACACACAAACGCCCTTAAAGCCCAATTTTATAAAACCCTAGCCTAGAAGAGATCACGACACCAGCCGCCTGGAAGATCGGACTGAGTAAACAAAGACACGTGTAACCATCCTCGGCAACAAGGGGCACGTGTCACGAAGCGCTGCGTCAACACCTCTTCTAGCTATCACCGGAGATCCAGTGTTCCGATCATCGAACCTCACCGAGACCCCCTCACTCCGCCTATCTTCACCGCGAACAGCTAGAAAACCAGGGGGCTCCACAGACGGATAGATTCAATCGCCGTGGCGAGATCTAATCCACAATCTTCACCATCACCACCCCAGAATAAGCTTCGCCTTTCACAACATCAAATCCACCGGAGAGCTTCCACCGTCACCGACGGGATCTCATCCAACACACCAAAAAAAATCCGCCAAATAAACCGAGAAAAATAACCAAGGGAAAACCCTAAAACACCTTTATTGAGACAAAACCACCACTTACGCTACTAAAGCCGGCGACGCAAGGCCGTGAACGCCTCTACCCCCGGAGACTTGAGCCGGCGTCGACGAAGCTGTCGAAGCCTCCGCCTCCCGGAAACAACATCCCACCTAGATGATACCAAAAGGAACAAAATACCGAAATCTCTCACTACAATAGAAACCAAGACTAGGGGAAACGAAAAATACTAAGGCCGGACCGACGGTGGCTGTGGAAGCCCAATCCGTCGGCCGGCGGCGGCGGAAACCCTAGAGGGAAGGCATAGGATTATTTGTTATTGTTTTTGCTTCCACTTCTCTCTCTCTCTCATTTTCTCTCTTTCTAAATTAATTATATAATTTTAAATAAAGAAAAACGTAAAATACAATTTATAGGCTGAACACTTTTATGAAAGACACTCAATTTTTATCAAAAAGCTGAATTGAATCAGAATCAAACAACTTTTGAGAATATATAGATTCATCATTATTTCAAAAACTGAACCGGACAGGCTAGTCAAATAGATCAAACCGGTCAAACTTTGAGTCGTACCTTTATCTGATTATGGATTTCGTTAAAAATCGTATTTGAGTTAAGCTGGAAAAAATGATCAAAAATTAATTCATTGAGGTGAAACTAGCTAAAACATATGATCAAGTACATTACCAAAACTCAATTTTTACAAATTTAAATTAGAAAATTTAACATACCATATTTATAAAATATTTCACATCATTTTAATATTTATTGCAAAACTACAAAATATTTTTCACCAATCAACATTATTTTATACCACTTATTTCATCAAAATCGCACTTATATCGCATAGTCAATTGTACATCACTTTCATTCTGCACCGCTTTTATTATCAGATTTATACCATTCAAACTTTAAAACTCTGGTTATAGTCAACATATTTATTTTATATATTTGTATTACCTATAAATGATGTAAAAAAAATTTACATCACTTAAATAAATGATTTACTTTTTGGTGATGCAAATAATTTGTATCATTTTGCTGTAACTGATGTAAAAATAGCAAATATTTTCATCAGTTATTTTAAGTGATGTTAGTATGTATCAATTGTTAAAAATGTTGTTACCATTTACATCATTTATTATAATTGATGTTAAATGTTTATTTCAGTTATAAATAATTGATGTTAAAATTAATATCAATTATTATAATAATTTCATCAATAAAATAAAATATTATTAATTCAAAATTATTTTATTAAATAATTACCCTAATTATTATTTTTATTAATTGAAATTAAATTAATATCAAAATTTAAATGATTTCGTAATTATTTAACTGATAATTATTAATTAAGAATATTATTATTTCATAAATAAATTTTTGTCAATATATAAATTGAAGAATATTTTTGATTAACATTTTATATTTTCTATTGAAAATATAACTTGCTAGAAAAAAGTACTTACCTAAAAGAAAACACGAAGATGAATTAAAAAAAAAATTGTAGTGGTTAAACAAAATTTGCCATGAAAGTTAAAATATTGAGATCCTTCAGTTCTTCTTTATTTCTTCTTGTTCATTGTAAAATTCTCCATCAATTGATATTCCTTGAGACTTCTATGCTTCTTCCTTTGAATCAACGTCATCTCCTTTTATATTTCTAGATGCTCTTGACCTTAGCAACAAAGAATACTTAAATCATAAACACAATTGTTTTTTTTTTAAAAAATCTTGTAATCTTATAAAAGAATGAGAACCAAGAGAAAAAAGAAAAGGAAAATAAAAATACCTCCAAAAATTTCAATCGGATTCGAGTGATCAGAAAAATCCAGTTCCTTGGAAGTCTTCATAAGAAGAAACAAATACAACATATTTCTCAGTCTATTTTAAACTGATAAAGAAAATTGAAGAAACAGAAAAAAAGAGGATGAAGATGAAGATTTTGAGAGAAGAGAAAGCGTTTGTTGAGGTTAAAGCCATAAAATATTATAGTACTTCTCGTACTCTTTCTTAAGTTGATTCTACTTTTACATAATTGGTTAACATTTTATTTAGAATTGTAGTAGTAGTTCCTTTTTTTAGGGATTGTAACTAATCACTTAAAAAAAATTATATAAAATAATATATATATATATGTATGTATGTTAATAACTAGTTAGATATTTATCGATATAAACTAATTTTACTATATTAGATATTTTAATTGATATAAATTAAGATAAAATAACATCACATCTATTAAGACTTCTATGCTTCTTCCTTTGATAAAAAAACCCTAATTGTTCTCTTAAGAAAGACAAGCGCCGCCTAGGTCCTATCCACCCAGATCTATTGCTTTCCGGTGTCTGGTGTTCATCACCGGCTCCGGAGAGGCCCCTTCTTCGTTTCCTTTGTTTGTGTTTTCGTTTTCGGTAGTCCAAGAATTTTTCAATGACTGGTTCATCTCCAACTTCGACGGCATGCTCCCGAATGGCCTTGGTCAGGATGTGTGGTGTGCTTGTCTTGGAGCTCTCGCGGGTCGCTCCTCTCTGGTGAGGTAAAGATGAGTCCTACGTTTGCTTTGATTTGTGGCTCTGTTGTAGTCTGTTTTGGGTTAGATTTGGTTTGTCTTTGTGTTGGGCCTTAGTGGAGCTGTAGGAACCTTTTCGACGGGTTATTATATGGAAAGACTTTGTAGTCCGGGATCGGTGTATCTCGTGCTCTTTTGGCTCCATAGTTGATGATGTTATGTTCCTGGGTACTTCCGCTTCTTCTTGTCTCCTCGAGCAGTGGGTGTTTCATGTTTGTCAAGGTCTTGTGGTTGGGGTTCAACTTTTGGATGGTATACAGCTGTGGAGCCATCTACTTGCTTCTTCTCTGTGACTGGTTTGCGGAGTGAAGTATTGAGACGAAGCAGTGGTTTCGATTTTCAGCTCATCTCTTGCGAGGACGTGACCATCCTTTTGCTCGTAGATGGTGGAGTATGGGTACACGAGGGTCCGCGTGTATGAGCTGCTAATCCTTTTAGTTGTTGTCCCCTCTTCGAGTTTCAAGGTTCGACCTTGTGCCTTTGTCTCTCTTGGTCGCTGGCGGCTTGTTGCTGATGGGGTGTTAGTGTTTTTTGGCTCCGTGTCTGCTTCAGTTTGGCGTTGTGGTTTCTGCCGGGTTGAGTTCCTGTGAGGTTGTGGTGACGGCCTATATTGGTTTGTGGTTTCCTCAAGTCTCTGTTCTGTTCTTTTGGTCTCAGCCCGTGCTTAGTCAGGTTCTTTGGAAACTCTCGTTGGATTGTTGTCTGTGTGGAGCTTGGGATTTTTTGGTTGGCTGATGAGAATCACTTTTCCTGTCCTTAGTGTTGGTTCTTCATTGTTGTGTTTATATCCTCTTGGTATGGCTTTCTAGTCTCTGTGGGGTTTTAAGGATAGACTAAAGTTCAAAAGACTGTCCAATAGGGTTGGAGAAGGTTTTTCTTTTATCAAGGTCTGTAACAAATCGTACTTTCAACCTTCGTTTAATGCAATTCATAGATGACAAAAAAAAAAAATTAAAGTGATGTTAAAGAGGAATCTACTTATATCTATACTATTATTTGCGAAGCGATTTTTCGCAACGGAGCTCTCACGTTAAAAGTTAGAGTGATTAATATTGCTTATGACCTTAATAAATAAAATATATAAAATTATTCAAAAACAAAAACGAATTTAACTTATTTTTATTAAATAAATAATTAAAATTAATAATAATAAAAATTATCTAAAATCTATTAATCATTTAAAATAAAAAGATAATTATGATATATATATATAGATCTCACGTTAAAAGTTAGAGTGATTAATATCGTTTATGCCTTTAATGAATAAAATATATAAATTTTCAAAAATAAAGATGAATTTAAATTATTTTTATTAAATAAATAATTAAAATGAATAATAATAAGAATTATTCAAAATCTAAAAATTATTTAAAATAAGAAGATAATTCTGATATATATATATATATATATATTGTTTTGTTATCCAAAAATATATTTTAATAAAAATTTAAAGTTAAAAAAAAACGGAAAACATAAAACACATGACTAAATATTAATCAATTAAAATTATTAATTTTCTATAATTGAATAAATTTTAAGATTGATTTATTAATAATGAATATAGTATATATAAGTTTTTCACATTAAAATTCAAATGAAATATAAGTAAAAAATTATTTTTATAAGTTTTAAATTAATAATATATATATTAATAAATAATTTTAAAAAATGTTTATGTCCGCATGTGCGGACAACCCACCTAGTACTTTTTTGTTAGCATCATTATTTATTGATATAAATTATATATCAATTTAATAAGCGATGTTAACCAAAATAATAAATGTATCAATTATTGAATTGATATAAATCTAGATAACAATATCACTTTTTAAAAATGATGCAAATTCATATAAATTATATCATTTTATTGAATTGATGTTAATTTAATTAATAAAAACATCACTTCTTCTAACTGATTAAAAATTTATATATATTTGTGTCATTTCTAAATAAGTAATTTAAAGTCATATCATTTATTTTTGTGATGCAATTTAAGTGATACAATTCAATGATTTTTTTGTAGTGATGCTAAAAATATAGGAGTGTATTGCAATGGTTTGTGAGAAAAAAATTTACTATACTCATTGATGTTAGAATGCTAGAATTGATATCCATCAATGTGAATTGTTCTAGGAGTATCTTCAGTACAAAGGCTCATAAATAGATATTCAATAAGGTATAATATAAGACATTTACACGATAGTCACTGTAAAATCTCGATTTTACTTTAGCTAATAGTCTAATACCAACAAAATATAATCTAACAGTATTTGACTTACGATTATTATTTATTTTATAAATATGCACTCATCAAACAAATACAACTGAAATTTTTACTGTTGGCTAAAATACCGAATATTTTAGTTCATGATATCAATAAATTGTCCGTTTCATAAAAGTACTTTAACAGTCTTAAAAACTACTTTGTTTACGGTTATGCAATATTTTACCTTTGTTAACTTTACTGATGCCTATTTTGCATTTAGTATAAATAAATTGTAGTATCGTTCACACCCAACAATAAAAGTTATTCGAATACAATAATGATACATGGACGTTCTTGCATTATTATATTTATATGGTCTAGAACTTGGCATTATTGGATCCATCTAACTTTAGAATTGATATTTTTGTTTTTGATAAACTGTAAATATCATATTACATCTGTTTCATTAAAAAAAAATCACGCAAAAATGATTAAAATCCAATTATGTTTGTATAAATTACACTCTTCAAAAAATAATATTTGAAATAAATATATTTATAATAATATTTAAATTAAAAAGATGGAGTATAATTTGTATTAAATTTTAAAATGATATTTTCTTATGTAATTCGAAAAAATGTTTAAGTGACATTGTTTAAGAAATATAGGGAGTATTAATAATAAAACCAATTACATAAATAAAAACTTAAATTTACAATATTTTAACCGAAAAACAGAACAATAAAAAAGACAAATGCTTTAAAAACGACGGATGAGTATACACGATGACGGATCTAGAAGTCCGTTCTAGTCGATCTAAACAGGGGCTCGTAATTTAATTTCATCATATTTAGTTGATTAGATGACGATTTTTTGAATTAATATAAGATTATGAAAGGAAAGAAAAAGAGATGGGGGCATGTGCCCCGTATGTCTTCACCTACGTCTGCCAGTCATACATCACTCAAATAGTGTCAGCCAAATAAATAGACGAAGACCGAAGTGCTTCTCCATTTTCTAGCTAGGATAGTGTGTCTCACTTCCCTATCAATGGCATGAAATATAGCATTTGGCGGCAAGAACTAGGGCTGGGCACTAATACTTGTTACTCGGTCAATACTTGCTACTTGATTCGTACTTGGTTTGAAAAAGCAAGTATTTGGCGTTGTCAAAGCAAGTAACAAGTATGCATATCTTACTATTTGCAAGTACAAGTCAAGTATCAAGTATCAAAAAAAAAAACTAATACTCGGCTCGTTACTTGTTTTATTACTTGTTATTGATTCTAAAATTTTATAACACTCCTTAAAATACTTGTTTTACTATTGATATTGTAATAAAACTCATAAATAATATTAGCATTTTAAGTATTTAATGTAATACATGCTTATTTTAGCTGAATTATATACACGCATTAAATCAAATAACTTGAATAAATTAAGTAGAGTAACAAGAATATGAAAAAACATATTTATATGTTTTGCTACATTTAATTTAAAATTTTAAATGTAAATAAACAAGTATCAAGTATTACCAAGTAACTTGTAAGTATTTAAAATATAGACAAGTACTTGTTAAACAAGTACTTGATCGAATCAAGTATAAGTACAAGTCAAAAGTTCTAATACTTGAACAAGGCAAGTCAAGTAACAGGTAGGGAGAAAAACGCAAGTACCCGGCTTGCGCCCAGGCCTAACAAGAACGCTTGGTCGTGTAATACATTGTTCCTCTGTTTCCATAGATGAAAAACCATACCTTTAGTCAACCAAAAAAAACGTAGCTTGGGCCGCTAGCTTCCGCAGGATTGTGACTAGCTGACCTGAAGTCGAACCATGAGAGTAATTCGACTTGATACTTGAAAATAATTGTGACTAGCTCAGCTGAAGTCACTTGATAGTTGATAAATATCTCGTAGCCAAAAAAAAAGAAGGTAAATATCTCGTAGCCAAAAAAAAAAAGATAAATATCTCGTATCCAAATATGTCAATTGCATGGGTCATTTAGTCGTACGTTCAAACATTTCAGTCATCCAGGTCATACATGTATTTGTAAGTTTGTAACGGATCATTTAAATATAAATACATTTGTTTCAAGATTACTAGAATAATAAAATCATCATATATAAAAGTTGTGTAAATATTTTATAGGAGAAATACTTTGCAAAATAGTGCCGGTTATATTTATTATTCTAAAGTGTATAACATGCTACATATTGGTACAATACTTATTAATGTACAGAACTGTGACATGCTATATTTTTTTATTATTTTTTTTTTTCTGTGACATGCTATATTCATATGAATATTTGTAAAATAGCCTTTAGAAGAGCCGCTTATTGTGTAATTCTATAATTAAACGTATAGAAAAAATAAAAGATGGCGAAAAAAATATAAAATGTATTTCAACATATTTGTAACATTGTTTACAAGAGTTTGGATCGCCAGTTTCAACATATACCGAATAAATTTAAAATGCCTACATATCAAAACATTTCAAAACTTGAATCCTCATTGTGAACAAAGCTTATATATATAATGGAGTTTGTCCTCAAGCTGACACATTTTTCAAACCAGAATTTAATTAGCTGATGTTGGTCTTGGTACAATATAAGAGAGGAAAAGAAAACAGAAGTAAAGGGATAATTAGTTGAATTAATTGTAGTGTTAATAACACAAGGAACGTGGTGGTTCCACGCCATTGATGAGATATAAACAGAAAACGTAAAGCTTTTTGTTTGTTTTGTTAATTAAGTCGTAACGTTAAGCTTATCTTCCTATTTTAGATCACAGACTTTTTGTTTTTATATTATAAAATTTTGTTAAGACTTTTATCCCCAACTTTATATGTTATCTTCAAAACACATCCCGCCAATATCGTTGCAAAAAAAAAGACACGAATTCTAAAAAGAAAAGTGGTCGAGTTTAGGTTAAATTTGGGGGCACAACGCATAATGGTGATTTGGAACAAGAATAAAAATAAAGCATGGTCTTAGTGGACGAATATGGTCCCTAATGATTTGGTGTTCTATTCATATAATCGTATTATCCCCATCATTTATTATATTATTTACTTTGTCCAATAATTAAAAGGACAAGCTATTAAATACGGAAATATAAAATGGTCCAAGTCCAACCTATCCTATTCAATTACTTTCGCCGTAACTGTACATTAGAACTACGGAGAAACCCTGAAGACTTAGTAACACCCCCACTCCGAATTTTTGTTTTACATTTTACTTTCAATGTTATTTTTGCTGTTTTAAAAGTTTTTTGTAAAGCTTTTTGTATATAAGTTTATTTAGAAATCAAAATCACCGCTAGAAATTTAGACGACTTTATAGTATGCTGCAGTTTCTTTAAAGATATTACTGCATTTACCAACAACTAGTTGTCGGTAATGGAGCAAAAAAGAAAACGAAAGGCCCACGAGGTGACATTGATATTAATTAATTAGCTAAAAACTTTCAATAATTACGTGGTCATCATCAAAGAATGAACAGTGTCTCCCACCAACTACTTTATGAAGGAGTATATAAGTAATCAAAAATTTCTTTCCTGGGTTTGTTATTTATATTTGCTTCTAGGTAGGATGCATTTTTTGTATGTCCAAACCGACAAGTTAAGACTCTTAAGGTTTGTGTCTGAGCACTATAGTTAAAGTCTTAATTAATGTGTAAAATTATGATTATGGTTTATGATGTTGCTGTACATTCAATCTATTAAGGTCATGGTGGCTCTACCATCCACTCAAAATCTTTTAACTACCGGCTAATTAGCCATTCTCGTTTTAAAAACTACTCTATAAGTTTGTTTGGAGACTTTTTAAATTCAAATTAGGTGGGTAAGGATAATCTTGATATATGCCAGTATTAATTTAAATGAATGGGATGGGCAAGACGTGAGCTAACGAACTAGAATGCTTTATGAAAGAATAGACAGGCTTCATCATACAATAAGCATATATCTATATGCTTTAGCAAATATTAAATTGTAAGGGATGAGTATAAACGAAAGAATTGAGGGGCTACAAAAAAAATTGTTATTCCAAGATTTATCATGATCTTATTAATTGATATTGTTAAATGCATATAGTACAAGTATGTTAATTTTGCATCATTTTCTTTCATTATTATAATGAATTAATTAATCAGTTGAATATTCGAGTTTTAAAATTTAAAACTTGTTAAATTCCAAATTAATTGTCGGTACTTTGTTAATTCATTGCATCAAGATTACATAACTTGTTTAATTAATATACGTACATAAATTTTGTTTCATGTTTGTCAATCATGCGTATAGGTTATGTAATCAAAGTATCAAATACTTGGCTTGTCTCTTGAATGGCGTAACCGGTATAAGAGAGACTTTTATTTTGTTTTTAAAAGAAAGAAATAATTATTGAATCAAACGACCGAATAGGTTTAACATTAACATTTTTTTTTTGGTTTGGACTAAAGATACGATATCGTCAAATAATTTGTTAATATATATGAGTATATTTTCCTTATTGAGTTTTGGTGACTAAAGAACAAAAAAAAAAAGATGTGGAAAATGCATTGAACATCAATAATTCAGCTGGACAGAGGGAAGATTTCTTGTTATCTTTCGCCCAATATTGTTTTATATATTTTCCATATTAATTCGAAGCAATTATTTAAAGTTGGCAGCGTATACGACACCAAGTATCTATGCCATCTGAATTGTCTGTATTTTTTGTTGTTTTTAGACATCTCCGGGTGCACAAAAAAAGACATTCCGTATTCTTGTAGCTTACTGAGTTTTTAACATTTACACTCACAAAAATATGTGCTATTATGTTGTTATAGTCACTAGACACTATTTAGTGAATAAAAATACCCTAAAATAACAATAAATTAACTTTATTCCAAAATTAACACCCAAAATCATTGATATAATATTAATTAAAAGTAAAATATATTTATTTTATATTTAAGTTTAGTGATTAAAATTTATGGCTTAATATTTAAGAAATAGGATTAGGATAAGAGCGTAGGATTTGAAATAATTTAGTAATTTTATCTTTTGGTTAATTTTTCTCTTGTATATTAATTTTATGTCATATATAAGTTATTTTTTAAATTATCTCCAAAATTAACTTCAAAATTTTAAATATGAGTTTTTTATACTCCAAAAGTAAAGATGTCAAAATGAACTATAACTCATGAGCTGGCTCAGCTCAGCTCATTTTCACAAGCACGATCTCTATTTTTAGGCTCATTTAGTAAATGAGTTTATTGATCGAACTTAAATTAGATCATGAGTTATATGAATGAACTATAATGAACATAAACTATAATGAACATGAACTTGCTCACGAATTCAGTCATTTTTATAATTACAATTTATATATTATAAATTGTAAGTATAAAAAAAGATTAAGGTCATACCGAAGTCATCTTTTTCCTAAACACGTTCAATCGTTACTTTGTATCCAATCTTGATTGTTTGATTTTATGGCCGACGACAATGGTAATATATTTTCTGTCTCAAGTTATTTATTTATATTTTATAATTATTTTAACATTAAATATTTATAAATGTTTTATTTTTAGTTTATGATTTGGACTGATGAATATTTTGAAGATCAATTGTCTTAAACTCTCACGAAGAATAGAAAATTTAGATCATTAGTTTTGCTTAGTTTATTTTTGTAAGTGTTGGTTTTATTTAATATTTAATATTAGTGCTTTGGATTTTTTTAATATTTAAATTTTGAATAATATTATAGAAGTTATTTTAATTTTTTTTATAATTATTTTTTAATTATTACTTTTTATATTAGATCGTGAGTTAACTCATTTAACTCAAGATCTAAATGATATGAGTTCGAGTTTACATATTGAACCTCATATTATAAATGAGTTGAGCTGAGCTAACTCACGAAAGATCTCAGCTTACTGTGAGCTGAGCTGAGTTGAGCGAGCTAACTCATTTTGACACCCATATCCAAAAGCAACTTTAAACTTTATATATGAAGTTTTGTACTTTTAAGCATTTCAATTAGTTATTTTTTAAATAATCTTACTAATTTTAATAGTTATTATTTAGCCTTTATAATTTTTTATTATATGAAAAATATAAATATATTAATAATTTTAAGAGAAATATTATGCAAAACAATATTACAATACACATTTAATACAAATTATAAAGAAAAAATGCAAAAAAATAAAATTATATAAATAAGATTCTTACATTAATTAACAGAAGTCCAAGATTTAAAAAATTTTAGTTTGTAATATGCAGATAAAAAGACTAAATTATTATTTAAACATTCATGTAATATGCTATTAAAATGTATTATCTTACTAACCAATAGTGTGTTTAATATTTTTATGATATGTTCTATTTCTAAATAAAAGTTATATGTTTTTTTTTGTTAACTTTTATCAATAAAAATGACTACAATGTAAAACATAATTTTTAGAGTTTAATTTGAAATTGTTTTTTATTGGAGAGGAACACCTTTATATTTCAAATTTGAGGTTTTACCAACTTCAAATTTGCTTTTAAAGATGCTCTTAAAGCTTGACTGGTTTTATCGCTATCACCCATAAACGCAACGTTCACGGGTGGTAGCGGTTCTTCAGGATCTTACAACAAAAACTATAAACAATTTTACACAGTTCCAAACATCTCAAAATCAAAAAACGGTTTCAACTAGCGTTTGCGGGCGGTCGTAGGAAAGTAAAAGAAAAATATATATTTTAAACTATATAAATATAAAAAACATTAATTCTTTTTAAAATTGAAATAATATAAATAATATATAATTTTAATTTATATTTGAAAATACAAAACAAAAATATTTTTAATAATTTTTAATATATACATATGTATATATATACATGTATAAACCCACAAATAATTTTTAAAACTTTAAAGCTATGATTTTATAAATATAACTTTTATATTTATTATAATAATATGATTTTTCATATTTTATAATTATATAAATTGTAATTTATTATTTAACTGTTGTTGTATTTGGTAGTCAACTAGTCATAAGTATCTCGTAAACACATCAATTTCTAACTTTTATACCAATCATACAATTCGCTTAATAACACCTAAAACCGCAATCATTGTATCAGCTACTATATCAGTAGTAAAGAACTATCTCGCATAAATTTTGGTCAGTTATTTATTAGAATTAACACCAAATGAGATTAGATTCTATAAACATTATATAGCTGATTAGTTGATGTTTTAATGGAACATAGCTAGAAAAAGAAAAAAAGCAGAAGTTAGTTACAACGACGGTCCAAATTGGTATGAAAACAGTAACAAAATGAATGGAAAAGGCGATGGACGTCTTGGATAGAAGAACAATGTCCCACTACTATCCTTTTTTGTTTGGGTCAAATCCCACTACTATTCTTATGAATCACATTTGCTCTCCCTATTATTTAGAGCTGTATTTTATTTATTATCTCTATTATACGCATTGTGTCACTGCTATTGCATGAAAATGACAAGTTATATAGATTTGGAATACTCTGGTGGTAGCTATCTAAGGAAAGAATATCTGTTTATTTTCTTTCCACCAGTGTAAATAAGAAGTAGATTTATCATTCATTATTATGAAGTCTAAAAGAAAAGGATGCGGGTTAAAAGTTAACCCTGGGTTTGCTTACAAACTTGCATCACGGGCTTATATTATACAGTACTTTAGATCCTAAATAAATAAATAAACAATAAAAAGCACACTTAACGGCCGTCAGCGAGAGGATTAACGGCAGATTCCTTGCAAGGACTTGGAGGTAGGCTAGAAGCAACAAGGCGTTGCACGAAACTCTCGATTCTTTCTCCGTTTGTTTCCGTTAGTAACCGTTTCCATCCGAACGGTGCCGTTTCCACACCTCTCTCTTTCAACAACTCCTCCGCCGTTTTTCTCGGCCCCACAATCCCATCTCCGCCGCTAGTCAAACCGCTCACCTGCATGCACTTCCACTTTTAATCCTCTTTTCCATATTATCTTTTTTTTTGTTTTGTAATGTTTTATTCTGAGAAATTAGCTTACCTGGATTCTCACGTAATCCGTACGGTTCCAACAGAAAGCGTTCCCCAGCATCTGGTCCACGGTATCGGAAACTCCGTCAAGCACGATGTCCACGACGCATGACGTGGAGCAGTCTCCATTACGTTGAAGCTTCCTTCCTGGAGCTGAGGACGAACCGTTTCCTATTGACAACACGAGCAAGTCATCGACGCCGTTAACAGACGGGAAATCTCGTTTGTTGTGGAGCACGTGCGTGACGGCAGCCGCGCTTGGATTGTTCATCACCAAACCGCCGTCAACGGCCGAGCAAGAGGTCTTTCCGTCCACCGACACCACATTGACCGGCTTGAACATGCTGGGAGTCGCCGAGGTGGCACGGCAGACTTGCCAAAGCTCGAAGTCGAAGCTCGGAGACTCCGATGCGCCGGCGCGTGAGAAAACGAAAGGCGCAGAGGTTTTGAGGTCGTAGCAAGGAACGAGGAGAGGCTTACACGTGTCCTTCATCGTCAGCACCTTACCGTCCTCCCTCTTAAACGCTGCCTGCAGCGCCCTGTCCATGCTGGTGCCGGAGTATCTCCGGTTCCTCCTGAAGACTCCTGTGTGCCTGATCTCGAAGAGCTCCGAGTTTTTCTCCTCGATGAACTTAACCGCGTCCCTGGCGGTGAACATCGGCCTCCCGGAGCCATCGTCGGCGACGAGCAGGGCCGCGAGGATGCCTCCGATTCCGGTTCCGGCAACAATGTCGAAGAAATCGGAGATCTGAGCGTGAGGATCACCGGTCTGGAGGCGGATCTGGTCTTCGAGGTGAACGATAGAAGCTCCGGCGATAATGGCGGTGGTTCCACCACCGTCGATGCTGAGGATGCGTGTCTTCCTGGTGGTGTCGCAGTGGGAGAGCCATTTTTGTTCAAGCTTGGTGAAAATGTCAAGAGTAACCTTGCTCAGATCCATCTCCATACTCTAGTTAAGAAAACACAAGTTTGATTTTTGATTCGAAACGGTAAAGAGTTATTGTGATTCTCTTTCTTTGTATCACGCTTTGTTGCAGGGAGGCATTAATGGAGAGACTGTGTGTTTTACTACTAGTCTCTCTCTTCGAGTGAGTGGATTTGAAAGAGAAGAAGAAAGGGTTTAGTGATTCAGAGATAGTTCCGGGTTGGTTTGTTAGTGGGTGATGGTAGTTATATACTCCCACTAACACACTGACGCTGCTTTCTTTGTCTCTTTCTCTTCTTTTTTTTTTTTGTATTTCTCTTATTGTATTTGCACCGTCTACGAAATAGGGAGGATCTTTCTTCTTTTTCCTTCTTCAAATATGATAAAAAAATCAGAAAAAATGAAATAAAGTTGTTAACATATAATTGACAAAGGGTAAAGTCTCCCCCCCCCCCTTGTTATCATCTCTTCCTTGGCCATATAATTTTTGGTATCATCCCATGACTTATATAGTTACTAGAGTGCCCATTTTTCTTTTCTGTTTAGTTATAGGCCAAAGTGTATGTATACTATATTTACATTTTAATACAGTAGTGTAACTATGTTTGTTAAAAGTATCTAGATAATGAAAAAAATACTTTTTATAGTTTTAAAAACCAAGACATGTACAGATGTACTTCACAGTTTCCTGTTCTTTTTGCTAGAAAACTGTATAGTGTAGGTTTTTACTAGACACTTTTACTTGGGTAAATCAGAAAGAAATAAATCTGGTGGGGGTGGTAGGACTGTGATCGCACGTGTGAATGGGCGTAATAAATTTGTAGGTCAAAGGGGTAAGCGCGAACCTCGGCTGCTTAACCGGCTCGGCTTCCGCTTCCGTTATAAATTAATTAATTATTAATCACATTTGCCAGCTGCTATTTACCTTCCTACTAATCTCTTTCAACTCTGTCTCTATATTTATTTTAATGATGCATAATAAATGAAACCAGCAAAATTTATGGTATTGTTTATGATATCAAAGGACCACGAGATAAATATTTGATGAACCCTAGATGACAATAATAATAGTACTACCATATAAATAGTTTTTTTTATCATCGTATAAAATTTACAGACTCATCGTAAATCACTTTGATAACTTTCAATCTGTGTGAAAATGTGAACGACAAAAATGACTGTTTCCTAGCACTGTGTGCGAGAATATCCGTATATAATAGATTTTCACTTTTCTATTTCAACTTCTTTTAGTACTATTGTCTCTGTTTCAAACTATAAATAGTTTTAACTAAAAGTACTAATATTAAAAAATAATTACTTTATATAAAAGTATCATTTAATATATAACTTCAACAAGTTATAGAATAGTCTACATAATTTAATTGGTAACAAAATATTCAATAAATATAAAATTGTATTTAAACTATTTATATCATGAAAAAACTATTTTTTTTGGCAAAAACTATTATAAAATTAGGTGTTTTTCCCGCACATGCGGGCATAATTTTATTAGGAATATTTATAAGTTTATGTTTTATTAATTAAAAATCAGATTATTATTTATGTTTTCAAAAATTTTAAATCAAACATCAAATTACTTACAAATAACAACGCTCAAATATTTTTTTTTTTGGAAAATTATATTTTTACAAATATTTTTTTGCTATTTTAATTTAATTATAATTTTTCTATTTTAATTTTTAAATTTTATAATACAAAATATATTTTCAAGATAATAACATAAGACATAAGAATTATCTTATTTTATAAAACTATAATATTATTAATAAAAAATTATTTTAATTATATAATATTATATATATATATATATATAATTAAAATATGACAAAAAGGTAAAATTATCTAAAATAATGGAGAATATAAAGCATAAACAAATTTAATCCTCAAATAATAGCATACATGGACACAGAGGGATGTACAAAATCCCTTACAATGAAAAGGCCTAGTGTCTGAGCCGTTGGTAAATAATATTGTTTTCAGACTCAGACCCAGATAATCACTTTTTTAGGTTAGAGTTGTATGGAGCCTCACTTTACTCTAAATGTTGGGCTTTAATCTTTGAGGCCCATCCGTAGAAGCCGTCCTAGTAATAAAAAGATCTCTGAATGGATTAGAGTTGATGTGCTAAGGACCCGACCCGAAGCGTTTCCTTATCCCGAACAAGGCATCAGTCTCCTTTCATTGACAAACCAAAGAAGATATTCACACCTTTTTTTCTCTTCTACGGCAACTGCCAATGGCGGCTTCACTCTCTTCCACTGCTCACACCATACCGATTCTTCGATTCAGAGCCAATGATTCCAAGTCCCTCGTCTCTCTCCCAGGTACGTACGTCTTGGCTCTCGCCTATTACGTTTGTACTCTTGTTCGAACACGTTGTTCCATAATGAAAAACACCTTGGGTAGGTTCGTGTTTGAGGGTCATCGCTTCGGACAAGGCTTCCTCCGCACAGCGCGGAATTGCGTGTTCTTTAAGGACCGACAATCTTCGACTCGATGCGGGAGTTAAGCTCTCCGGTGGCCCCGTTGTCAAGCGGTCACTACAGAAGAGGCAGGTTTTGTTGGTTATATATCAGAACATATGTGGTAGTGATGATAGGGTTTGCTAAATTTGTCTGAAAACTCCTCAAAACAGAGTGGTGATAAGGTCTGCAACTATTGAAGAAATTGAAGCCGAGAAATCCGCTATTGAGAAGGATGTTGTACGTGTCCCCCTCCCCCCTACATGTTTTTTATTTTGTGTTGGTTCTTGATTAGTGAAGTATAAGAATGACACGTATGATTGGTTCTTGCTTCAGAAATCAAAGATGGAGAAGACGATCGACACGCTTAGGACTAGTTTCAATTCCATAAGGACCGGGAGAGCCAATGTAGCTATGCTTGACAAGATTGAGGTTTAAAAGCTATATATTATATGAGAATGGTGTATCTATGTTTATTATGCATTGCAAACTTAGATGTTTAATCTTTGTTTTTCTTTTTCAAGGTGGAATACTATGGAAGTCCAGTGAGTCTGAAAAGCATTGCCCAAATCAGTACCCCCGATGGAACTTCTCTTTTGCTCCAGCCTTATGACAAGTCTAGGTAACATCATACTTTCCCTCTTATATAAGATCTTTTTCATATGTCCATGATACATCATCCCAAAATGCTTTCATAGCTTGAAGGCTATTGAGAAGGCCATTGTCAATTCTGATCTTGGAGTCACTCCTAATAACGATGGTGATGTCATTCGCTTGTCCTTACCTCCCCTCACTTCTGAGAGAAGAAAGGTAATCTCTTCCTCTCAAATCATCTCCTGGTGGACTTTTTCAAGCTAAGTAACTGTGTTTTTTTTCTTTCTATGCTCTGCTTCCTACTTATGTGTTTTTAATTTTGTACCACTGCAGGAACTAACAAAGGTTGTAGCCAAACAGTCTGAAGAAGGCAAGGTAGGTTGTGTTTTTTTTTTCATATGGTGCATAATGATGTAGAAACTCTTCATGTTCCTTAATCATTGCCTGCTGTCTCTTTTTTTCTTTGAATTTTTGTATTGGTTATAGGTTGCACTGAGAAACATAAGGAGAGATGCTTTGAAATCTTATGATAAACTCGAGAAGGTTAAGCTCTTTTTCTGGGTTCATTTTTCCTTGTGATCCTCTTTGTCTTTTATTGAAACAAAACAAGCATCTCACAGGAGAAGAAGCTGTCAGAAGACAACGTGAAGGATTTGTCAAATGATTTGCAGGTAATCATCCGATCCCATCACAAGAGTTTTGTTCTTTAAAACATTAAAAAAGGCGAGAACATTATAGAGTATTAATGGTTAAGTGTGTTACTGCTGATAGAACTTGTGTGTTAATGATGACAGAAACTAATTGACACATACATGAAGAAGGTAGAGGAGCTCTGCAAACAGAAAGAGAAGGTACCTTCAAGCTTACTAATTAGTCTTTTTTGAGTCAATGGCTCTGGCTGGTCTAGTTGTCTTTGATCCATCTAAAGTAGAGTGGCCATTAATACATACATGAATCCACAGGAATTGTTGAAGGTGTAAACTGGAATGGGTGTTAGGCGATGATCCTGGTAAAATCCCACACTCCCATCTCCCTTTGCTGCTTTTACTTATCTTTCATGTTGTTTCTTGGGGTACAAGAATGCCTTTGGGAATCGAGAGTAACTTTGTTTGAAGTCTATTTTTCAGTTGTATGCTCAAGTGTTACATCTTTGTACAGCAAACTCTTGTTAACTTTTATTTCCTGCTGCGTTTATTTTCTACTACATTCCTACAATTCTCTCCCTTTGGATTCGGGTTTTCAAATGCGTTTTCTTTATAGTCGTCTCATTGAGAAATCCGTCAAACCTTAATATTGTACCATACCTCATTCTATTTTTTGCATTCATTCTGGAGTAAATATGTTCTCTTTAAAAAATAAAGAGCACAAAAACATAGGATGTTTTTAATCTTCGATGAACCTATACACGTAAAACTAAAACATAGGTGGCGAATTTGACTTCTCTGTACCTATATACACGATTAATATATTCACCTTTTCTTTATATCTTAGTACTTGTTAATAGTTCTTTAATTTTCAAATAGATATTGATTTTTAATTGCGATCGAACAATTCCACATGATTATATAATGTATGCGAAGGTGTAATTATTTCACCTTTAATAGCAAACGGATACGGGGTCTTGAAAGTATTAAAAAATATGAATTTTGATTAGTTTATTCATGGTTGTAACTTGTAAGACATGCATGCATTGATAGTGGTGTGTTATTTGAATATAGTTTTTCAAACGATTAATGAATAGAAATTATATAGATTAGTCCATACACCATGATGAATATTTAATTAGTAGGGTTGATGGGAAGAGTATATTATAATTTGTCTGTTTGCATAATAGAATATTTTATCCGCTAATTATTATACTAATTTTTATACAAAAAGCATTGTCGACATATACTAGAATATGTCAAGTGGCTGAGATGTTGGATTCCTTACATCGGAACTCCAACTAAACTTTCGTTAATTTGTGCTTTCAAATTTTCAATAAAGTTTTAATCTGTCTTTAAAATATACTTTGTATTAAGATCAGTATACTAATTAGTAAAATAAAATATTTTTATATGCAAACAGACAAATTAAAATATATTCTTTCCGTCAGCCCTGCTAATTAAATATTCATCATGGTGGATGAACTAATTTTTTTTTTCGTCCACTAGTGTTTGTAATATAAGTGTTACTATACTATTATAATATTACTATTATAATATGGGCCGAGGTCAAAACATTATTAAAAGTATTTTTTTTCTAGTATAAACATGATTAGAATAGTTAATTTGATTCTCCCTTCATTTAACTGCATAAGACACGGTTCGCCCAGTCAGCACTTTACGATGATTAAATTAATTAATTGGTTTACCACCATCACGAATACTTTAACTTTATCTTGCTACGTTTGTTTCGTTTGCATTATCTCCCAACCATATTTTATTGAAACATTGGATTTGTTTGATCTTGTCATTTCATTTTATAAAAGAAAGCTCCTTTTGATAGGATAAAATTTTTGGACCAAGTCATAGCATAATATAATACAAAAGTGGGAATCAAAACTATAATAGGGGAAAATCGCATAAAAAACCTTGAAAGTGGCACTCACTGACACTTTAAACTTTGAACTTTTTGGACTATCACTTTAAACCTCCAAAGTGGCAATTGTATCACAATAAACATTTAACTTGGCTAACTTGTACATCAAGTAAAAAGTTGACCTGTAAAACAAGTAAACCTGATGATGTGTCAGTTTTTTTTTTGAAAATAATAATTATTTAATTAATAAAATAAACAAAATTAAATAAAATCAGAAAATTAAATAAAAAACCAGATAACTAAAATAAAAAATACAAAAAAATTAAATAAATATTATAAAATAAATTAAAAATTCAAAAATTCAAAAAAATTCAAAAAATCAAAACAAAATTAAATTAAAATAAGTAAATTAGAAAAATAAAAAATTAAACAAAAAATCACTGAATTAAAAATTAAAAAATCATAATATTCTCTTTTAAATTACAAGATTTTTTTTAAATATATCTTCTTTGACAATAACAATTTCAAACATATCAGTGATGACGAATGTGGTTTCTCACATAATCATTATCAATGACGTTTTTAACATATTTCTAACGATAGTTTCATCATTAACATATCGCTAACGATAGTTTTATCTTTAACATATCGCTAACGATAGTTTTATCTTTAACATATCTACTTTTTAAGTGATAAACATCATCGTCGTTGACCTATCTATTGTTTTAAATAGTTGACAATAACAATTTCAAACATATCACTGATGATGATGGTCGTTTCTCATATAACCATTAACAATGACGTTTTTGACATATCTCTAACGATAGTTTCGACATCATCATTAAAAACGATGTTTTCATAATCATCATTTAAAAAGTAGATATGTCAAAGATGAAACTATTGTTAGAGATAGGTCAACGATGAAACTATCGTTAAGAATATGTCAAAAACGTCACTAATAATGATTATGTGAGAAACCACCATTGTCATCACTGATATGTTTGAATTGTTATTGTCAAAGATGATATATTTAAAAAATCTTGTAATTTAAAAGAGAATATTATGATTTTTAAAATTTTTTTTTTGTGATTTTTTGTTTAATTTTCTATTTTTCTATTTTTCTATATTTTAGTTTTTAAAATATTTGTTTTTTAATTTTATGATTTTTAATTTATTTTATAATATTTATTCAATTTTTCTGATTTTTAATTTTAGTTATCTGATTTTTTATTTAATTTTCTGATTTTTATTTAATTTTTGTTTATTTTATTAATTAAATAATAATTATTTTCGGAAAAAAACTGACACATCATCAGGTTCACCTGTTTTACAGATCAACTTTTTGTTTGGTGTATAAATTAGCCAAGTTGAAAGTTTATTGTGATACAATTGACACTTTGGAGGTTTAAAGTGATAGTCGAAAAAATTTAAGGTTTAAAGTGTCAGTAATTGCTACTTTTAAGGTTTTTATGCGATTTTTCCATTAACTAGAATATCACCCGCGCCATGCGCGGTTAAGTTTCACTTTTATGCATTTGTTATTAATTTGTTTATAAGATATATTGGTGTTTAACATTGTCTTTGGGTTATACTATTTTATATTGTGTAATTTTAATGTGTATTACTCTGATGTATATAATGTTTTTTTCTTTACAATGTCATGAGTTTACTTTGTGGGGAGATTTTGTTTTGCTTTTATAATGTTGTTATATAATTTATTAAATGTGTTCAAATTTATGGTTTACATTATTCTTTATTTTGATATAATGATATTTCTCTATATGTATAGATATAACTAATTTTATATTATTTTAGACAAAAGAATAAAAGGTGATGTTAACATATAAATATATAAACAAAAATGTATTGAAAATTTCAATTTATATAATATAAAATTATTAATTTAGATATCACCTCATGTTCATCAAAAAATGTTTTTGTATATAACAATAATATTTTACTTGGAATCATATTTTTAATATATGTGTTTGTATATCATATCTTACACTTTATAAAATTGAGCTCCAGAAAGTCATTTTGTGGATTCTTGGATTTTTTATTAGACTATCTTAGAGTGTATATTCTAAACTATCAACTCATCATTAGAATATTTGATACAAAAACATTAATCAACGAAGAATACATAGAAGAAAAAATAATATTAAAAATTAAAGAGAATAAATAAATATCTATCTAACTGTACTTTACTTTTATACATTTTAAATTTTTAACTTAGTTTCAAATGTTATTACATTTTGAAATTTATTTCAATCTGATGAAAGAAAGTATTAGGATTGTATTTTAGGCATTTAATTTACCTTTTTACTTAGTTAGTTATCTAATTATTAATTAATCAAAAAGTGTTTGATATTAGAATCATACTTTTGTAGAATTGATATATATTCGAGCCTAATCCTCAATAAGATCGCTATAGTTTAGATTTTTAATGGATTGGGGTAAATTAATTTCTGAACCATTGAAAAAAATTCTAAAGCATTGGCCCAATATAAACTAATCCATTTATCGTTTTTGTAATTTATACATGTACTTAGTTTGATGACAAAAAAAAAGTAATCTATACATATACTCGACATACAGGAACTGGATTAGGATAACTTTTGGTATTGCATGTTTGAGAGTTGTTCCTTTTTTTTCTGTAAGGCTTTCATATTGATATAGACTCCTTGCTATCCCAAAACTTTTAAATACTAACGTCAATCATGAACCTAGCAGAACAGTAACACCAAACCTTCTAGAGAGCCAAATTTAGTGTCTATGGCACCACCAAAGCTCCCTTCGATTGCTCTCCACGACCTTGCTGTAATATGTTACAAACACCATTACGCACAGAAAAATAATTAGAAAGACCACAAACTCACGTTGACAGCAGCAAGGTTCTTCCAAAAATGAGTGGTTCACATGTCTAGTACAATAGTAATAAAGTCAATGACTTTCATTCTCTAGCACACAAAAAAAACAATCATTCTCCATTGAGTCATGGGGAAATATCAACAACAAAGATAAAACCCAAAACTTTAGCTCGTTTTTTTCTTGGGTTTCATTCAACTATCAATCATATATACCTGGTTCTGAGTTCAAGTCTCAGCAGCTTAAGCACCTCCTAAGCCAACTTTCATAACTAATCAAACTTTGAATCCACTCTTAAAGAGATTACTGCTGGTAGTTAGACTATGCTCACAACAACTAATCATCAAAACCAGATTTATCTACTAAGTCGACTACCTTAACAACTAAACTTCTTTAGCTCCACTTGATTAATCAAAAGACTGTAACATTTACATTTACCTAATCTGAGATCCAACAAAACACAAACCAAGCAACCGAACAAAACAGAGCCAAGATAAAAAAATAAATAATTCAAAACACCTCCACCGTTTAACTTTATAGCACTATGCAACTTGACTACAGTGGAAGCACCTCCTTGTTTGCAATCTGATCCAGCTACTCGAGGGAACTGTTATAATTAGTGGGTGTTGCTTCTGTTGTAATTGGTGGGTGATGCTTCTGGTGATGAATCTGCATAATCTCGATGCTATCGATGGCTCTAACGTGTTGTAATCATAATTTAAAATTAGGAACATAAAGTCTGGATTTTAAGGAAACCCAGAAACCTAGAAGACGACTCATTCAAGTCGTCTAGGGTTTTTCTATTCGCTACAGATCAAATCGCCATTGTTGATAGATGAGACTGAGATGCACAAACACAATATTCCCCCACAATGAACTTTTGTTTACTATTGAAGAACTGAATTGGAAAATTCGTATATTGATCCAAGAAAATCGTGTATGAATTAGGTTAAATCGTAGAATTGTTAATATGAGTTATGTTGACATTAATTAAATCGAATAATCTAAGAATTGGATGATAATTGTATCCTTAATGAAAGTCATATACATTGTTAATAAGAGAGATATAAAAACATATTTTATATTTAGACACAACATATTCAATAGGTTCAAAAAAAACATGCCAAGGTAATTTCAAATAGGACTCTGTTTTAATATAGTAGATGTGTGTAGTATATATTGCTTGTGGGCCTGTAGCGTGGCCGAACGGTAAGGGTGAGCGAATCAGCGGCGAAGTATCCTATTAGACCATCTCAAATCACTATATTTTTCCCAACAAGATAAAATAATTATACAATGGAGTTAAAAGTTGTACTTTAATGGTATTTTATTTTACAAATTAAATAAAATGATGAACAAAAAATAGATGAAGTATTCTGTATATTTACTCTACTATATAATAAAATGGAGTACCACTCAAACATTTTATATCTAAATTCTTTTTTAGAAACAAAAGATAAAGTATAGTTGGAAATGTTTCAATAATTTCAATTAAATAACACTATCATCTTTCTTTCGAAGCACCGTTTAAAATTTAAATGTAAATGTTTATAGAATAAAATTTAACACCTGACAGTATGATACGTGTGACATCCAGACAGCTGTTTATACTTAATGCCAATAAATAAATCACAAATTTGAATCTTTTTTTGGTAAATCACTCTTTCAATATTATAACAGTATCAAGGAGTGAAATAATATTTAAATATAGAAAAGCCATGACCATATAGTTTATTTTAATGATGTGTTTCGGGTGGGCACGAGAAGATTTATTATAATATACAGTATGGTGGACAGGAGTTGATTAAAAAAAAGAAACAAGGAAGCAAAGTCGTAGAATATATGAATATGATAATAATAAATGTGTGACAAAAACATTGAGCAGTTGCTTTATTCCATAAGAAAGTGACGTTTCTGCCATGCTGGCTTCTCGTGATCGTAGCCGTCCATTCATAGTGTGATCCAACGGTTAAGGTTGAGAGAATATCGTCACTAGAAGATCTGAACCGTCCTTTTTGGCACAGAACGGATTGCACAGAAGAAGATATTAGGAGGAAAGGAGAGCACCGGATTGTTCATCCCTCACACAAAGTCTTGAAAGGATTTTATAGTGAGAAGAATCAGTTGATGAGAGGTTAGGTTGCATGAATGGATAATTCCAGGGAAGCTCGAAGGTCATCATCAACCTCCATGGCTGCTTCAAATGGTGTTACAAAACGGAGACAAAGATCCTCAGGTATTGCTTCTTCTTCTTCCTCATTATTTTCCGATTTTCTGGTGATTTCTGATGTTGTTAGATTTGTTTCTGTGTGTCAGAGAGTAGTCGTGGGCAGGAGGTGGTGAGAGATCGACCGGAGAAGAAAGAGAGAGATCCGGAGTCGGTGAATCGGAGTAAGAGGAGACGGAGTGAAAGGTTCGCGCGGAGGAATGAGAGAGATGTAGAAGAAGAAGAAGACAGCTCGGATGAGAGTATGGGAGACGACGACGACGACGCTAAGCATAGTGATCAAAGGAAGAGCTTCCCGTCAAGTCGTATCCCCAGGCATGCGGTCGCCGATGGAATGATCGGCGTACCTGTCCCGAGAAAGGCTCGTTCAGGTTTATTTTATTTTATTATTATTTGTTTGTCTCTCTGATTTTCAAAATCTTTTCCTAAGACGGAGTCCTTTCCTATTATTTATTTTATTTTATTTTTCTGGCGGTTACAGCATGTATAAAGAGATCGCATGACTGCCGGACTTCTTCCGGAAGCGGTGGTGGAGAAGACCGCCGAGGACCTCCGACTTCTCCGGGCTTCGAAGTCGTCTCACCGTCTTCCATCAAGCAGAAGAAGAAGGTGAATGTAAACGGATCCAAATCCGGGATACCGAAGCCACCGAAGTCCTCGGGTGCGACGGAGGACGACTTGGAGATTGAAATAGCTGAGGTCCTATCCGGACTGAAGCAACAACTTCCTCACCGCTCTAAGATACAAGACGATTCGGAGAATCCCTTTATATCATCGGAGGTTAAAGGTATGTATACCTACCTGGACACACTTGTTCGTTCTCATCCGATCTCTCAGACGCAATAACATATATATATTGATTTTGCAGGTGCTGATGATTCTCCCGAAGGTTGTAAAGCGAGTATCGAAGCTGAGCACCCAGCCAACATTGATAAATCCACCAACGGAGCATCGTCCATAGTCCCCGATAATCACAAGGAGAAAGAAGTAAGGCAAGAAACACCCAGCGTATTGGATGGCGTTCTTAAAAACAGAGCCGTGATTCATTTGATTCTGCCGCGTCAAAAGGGTAACTAAGATCAACAATTAGATTACTGAGTATCCATCTTTCCTTTTTTTATATCTGTTTTTCTATTTTGGGCCTGCAGGGTATTGGAGGTTCCAAAGTTGGAAAACAATGGAGACGAGAGTAATTGTACTAGTAAGCTCCAGATTGATCTCATGGTGAGATATCTATTCGTAAAAGTTTTTAGCTTCCGAGATTCTCAATGTTCCCAATGTGCTAAAGTTCATTTTCTTCTGTCAAAAGGTTCCCCCAACAGTTCCTTCCTCACCAGAAAGACTTTCTTTTCTTCCCTTAGCCTCTGATTCTATTGCTGCTAAAGATTATTGCAAGGCAAGTGTAGATTTATTAAAGTTGTGCCTTTTAGCATGTCCCCTCTTTGTGGTTTCTAACATTTTTTTTCTCTCTTTTACTTAATGCAGCATGATACTTCTGTCAAGGGCAAAGAGAAGATTGTTGTCGAGAAACGTGAATGCTTGAATCTTGATCTAGTGAGTCTGAGCCAAGAGTCAGGCAGAGCTTCTAGCCTTAGATTAAATAATTTGGATTGGACCCAACCTCAGCAGGCTAAATCCGGTAATCAACTTTGAATATGATTATGAATCACTTCGCAAATTTTGGCTTCCATAGCTACCTGTTCTCACCAATGTTTATCTCAATTTCAGCTCAGAATAGCTCAGTCATACCTTTGACTGTAGCTGTAGGAGGCTCGCCTAGCGGGCTTCCTCATCAGGGGTGAGTTCTTAAAGAAAGCCCTAATCTGTCTTACGTTGTCTTATGCTCGCTTAATGGTCAGACCCTAAAATGAAAAAACAACATTTGCAGATATGTACCGCTGATCCAGAATGGTAAACCTGTTGATGGTAGAACTTATACACTTGTGCAGGTAAAGGTTGCTGTAGTTGCATTTCTTCTTCATAAAGATGTTGATCATCGTTTCTTCTTCGGGTCTGGACCATGATTTCTTAATAAATGCAGGGTGCTTCATTTTCTGCTTCTCAGCCTAGGCCGAAAAGGTGCGCCACACACGTTTTCATTGCTCGGAACATTCAGCTACATCAGAACATTGTCAAAGAAAACCTTATTCCTCAGCCAAACAAAGATTCTGTATATCTGAAAGGTGGTGACTTGAGGCCAACCGCTGGAAACCCATCCTTGGTAGGAAGCCCTCCTATTCTCAGTTTAAACTCACATGCACAAGATAGAGTCACAGTTAATGTTTCTCCGCCTAAGGATAGAGCCTCTGAAAGTGGTCATTTTTCTTCAACCAGACAGAAGAAACCTCAACTGCCCCATGCATCTGGTAGTATAGTGGTATGTCTTTCCTTGGCTTTTTTGCCTTGTTACGAATTTGTGTTTATACCATTGCGTTTTAGTTAAAACTGCAAAAGTGCTATCTAGTTCTCCTGAATAAATCATTTTTGCTCTTTTGACGCAGCCTGCTCAAGCTTTCATCTTCCCTACAAACCACAATTTGCAACCGCTAAGTGTACCTTCGAAGTCATCTCGTCCAACAAATAATAATGCATGTGTGGCTGTTGGTACATCATCTGTCAGTTTTAACCATCCAAGTTCATCAGCCTGCGAAGCTTCTTCTCCATACTTTACAGTTCTTCCAAACAATGCCTATTCCTTTCAACTGTCTTCAACCATCAGAGATGGGAGTCGAAGCCAAGCAACGCCTTTCTTCAATGGGTCCTTTTATTCGCCGCAGATGTTCCAACCTCCCGAGCTTATGCAGAAACAGAGTAAAGGCCAATGGGAGACAAAGGCAACAAGCTGTTCCTCATCATCCCATAGGCAACTGCAACCTAGTGTGAATAGCGTTTCAATCCAAGCTAATGTTCAGAAACACCGTCAACAATCTCAAAAGTCTGAGGCCAAAGATGCTGGAGATAACTCAGATTCAAGGGGTAGCCACACTCATAAAGGAGGGCCATATGGCCAGATCATGACTGCTCCTATGCAGCCACAAAACTTTTCCATGTCATTTGCCTCTTTTGCTGGTGGTTCTGCCCCTGCAAATCTGAATTTCTCTACCAATGGCTACCAGTTCGTATCTGCAGCTCCCATTGTTCACCAGAAAAACCATCAGGCAAGTGACTCAAAGACGGGAGGTGGAAGCTGTTCAAGTCATGCCGATGACCCGAAAAAGACTCTGACCGGGAGGACTCCAGCGATGAAAGGACAGACGCTGGTTTTTGACAATCCATCGAGAACACTCAACTTTGTTTCTGGTGCTTGGCCTCCTCCTGCAGTAACAACAATGAATGGAGATCCTTTAGTGTTTTCCCATCATCAGACACAGAAGCAGCAGCAATCTAGTCGGAGTAAAATGATGACTCAGGCTGACTCAGTTACTGCCACGTCATCCCAGTGGAAAACCCCTGCAACCTTATCACTCACGTCGTGCAATTCTTTAAACCTTAAGCAGATCCAGACTCAGCAGCAGAATAGAACACACGGACAGACTCAGATTTCTTTCGCAGCGCCATCAAAGTCGCAACAGGGAAGATCTGGCGGTGGCTCTTCTTCTGCAGTGATAGGGTCTGCTCCACATGGAAAAGCAGCAAACCCTAAGGTCAACATTAGCAAAGCCTTGCCGTTATCACCTGTTCCTTCAGCTGCACACACGCAGGACCGGGCAGAGAATTCAGCTTCTGGGTCGACCCAAAAAAACTCTCCAGTTTGTGGGAGGAACGTACCACGGATTATAACTTCGAGCCCTGGTCACCTTTCTGAGCTAAAGTACTAGTTTCATCGAAGCTGGACGTATAAAGTGGCCATTTTTTGCAGTGTCTAGCTTCTGAATTAAGCTATAATATAAACCCAGATGAGGTAACAATACCCTAATGGTTTAATGACAGTACCTCTACTTAGTTTCGGTATCTTCTTATAAGGTTTCTCGAGATTGTTTAATGTATTTTATGGGGTAGTCGATTTTCTTTCATTATGATCGGTGTAGTGTGTGTACATACATAGACTTAACAATTCGCTCAAGCAATTTATTTCATTCAAAATACCTCAGTAGTATTATAGAGAATCCAATAACAAAGAACACACTTGGTTCTGCTATTTGAACTACGGAATCTCATGAGCTACTTGTCGACAGCTAGAGAAGCCACATTGTCTAGAAAATCTTCTCTTGCATTCTTATCAAACGGTTCTTCACCAATGTACAAGTCTAAGATTGACCTACACAAGAGGTTGCTCTTCACACTCCCAACATGGTTTCCCTCAACTGAAAAACAAAGGATGTAGAGTGTTTTTAAGACACTTTTGAGAGACGATTCAAGTGAAAAGTCATAAAGATAGAGTCTTACTTGATACGCTGAGTACATGGCCTGGCTCTTGTGTCAAATCAATTATGGAGCTTCTTGGAATTTTATACTCGTCTTTGAAGAGGCTAGTGAAGCTACAAATGACAAAGATCAAAGTAAAAATAAATTCAGTAGCTAAACATAGAATCAAACCCGAAGAAGTTACCTTTGGAGCAGCTCATCGTTGTCTAAGCCACCAAATTTCTTGAGTCTGTTACCGACAGATTCTTGGAAAGCATTGCGGACGGAACGGATGTTGAGTTTGCCATAAACAATCTGCAGCCTTATAGTCATCTTTATGTCGGCTTCCATAAGCTGATCGATGAAAGCCTTGTTTCCCCTAAGCTCAGAAGCTGCAAGACTTGCATATTTCTCACCCACAAGTTTCTTCACATCATCACAGTCAGCATATATGCCTAAGATTATACAGATGCGATCCTTGTCATTTAACTTAAATGAAAAAAAACAAACAGAAAATGTTCTTAGTAATAAGTGACACATGTGTGTAGTCATGATTTTGGACAGTGATTGTATCGTCCAGACAAAAAAAATCGCAGTTTTATGAAACATCAGTTGTAGATTTTGAGTTGGAAAGCAATGCAACAATCGTCTGAATTTACCGAATGCGTAGACATCGATGTTTTTCAATCCCAGCACGCTCTTCTTCCTCAGCCCCACTCCGAGTAATCTCCGGGAATCTCCAATTGTAGCTGGGAACGAGAAACCGGTCTTAGGTTCAACAACGGAATCGGACCTAGAATCGGCTAGAGTCATAGATCCCCATGGTAACAGAGACGAACGGTGAGAGGAGAAGACCCAATCCAGAATTGGATGCCTGGGATTACGCGACGCGGCGATCGCAGCTCCGGCGGCTGCGGCGCCAACGGTGACTGTCACGGCGACGGCAGAAACGGAGAATCTGGAGGATGAAGAAGTGACACGCGGTGGTTTGGGGAGTGAAGAGGGCTGAGAAAACGAGAAAGGGAAGCGAAACGAAACCATCGTCTTCGTGTTGTTAGTTGGGTGTTTGTTAGTTGACTCTCTTTTTTGTGTTTTGGTTATTACACTCTCATTAAACACTCAACACACCATTGATATGACTCAGCGACAATTGCTGCTGCATTGTTGACACGTTGCTAACAATCCCTGATTTGGGCTTTATTCGAGCCTTTCAAGCATCTATATTGGGCTTTTATACTGCACTCTATTAATGACAGCCCATAAATCATGGTTCGGGCGGACACTAAAACTTGTTAGTTTTTTTTTCGTCTGATAAACTTCATTCGAAATAGAGATTACAATGTTTAATACCTAACTAGGTGGTCGGCCCGGACCCTGTGCGGACATGAACAGATTCAATTATGAACTTAATAGTGGTTGAGTTTTGGCAGACACAGATTTTATATCATAAACCACTGTATTTGGGGTAAAGCAACGACACATGCAAATGTTGGTACTCTATATTTTACATGAACGTGATGGAACAAAATATATTCAGTATCAGAGTGCAACATATTGTGTGTATGTATAATTGCAACATCATTAAAAATCCTAATATGTGTGTTTAAGATGTAATTTTATTACTCATCACTACCCAGCTGAACAAACAGTAGAATATATGTTTAAATATTTTATTATGTAATACGTATATAGTTTTATTGATTTTTTATGTTTAAAAATATTATTGTACATTTTAAAAAAGTTATAAATCAATCAAGATATAATTTAAAATTAAAATTTGTTTATATAATTCTACTGTATTAATTTTTTATTTGAGCTAAATTTTATTTTGTGAAATATATTCATATAGTTCTCATTTTCATCAGCTGATTTCTATGGGTTCACCGAATAACGAAGTGTGTTGTTTCAAAGGTTTAAAATCCTTAATCATTGTACTAATTTATAATAGAAGCCACAGATTTTGTGATTTGTGTAATAGAAGCCATAAATTGTTTTATGGTAGTGGTTTGTTTAAGAAGAAATGAAGCTTATTACAATAAGAATAAAGAAACACGTTGAGACATAGGGTTTTCGTAAACTTGCGGCATACTCCTTAGAATCGTATCTCACGATAATTTCTAAAATATCATATAGTTATTATTCCTTAAATTAGGCAAATTCAGTTACCATATTTTAGATAATCGTATTAACTATGTTTTTTTCCTTACAATTTCCTTAAATTCATATGGTTAATTGGAAAATTAATAATCATAAAATCAGAATTGCTTTGAATTCTGATTGGCCGAAAATATAGTTGGCAAAAATATTAAAAATAAATTTAAAAAGGCAGTGGCATACAATGTAAATAACTTCAAAAAGTGAAGGCAAAATCCTAGGAGGGATTCTTCTTTAATATATAGAGGGATATCATTATTAAAAAAAATAAATTAAATAGGAAGAGTATGAAAAGATGTTCTCATTTTAAAAATTATTAGAAATTTTGAAGCTGTTTGTCTCTTTATTAATAATTCAAACCTTTTACAGAAATATTAGTTATATAAATTAATCATATTAAAGTATTAATACTAAATCATTGACATATTTTTTCATAAAATTTTACCAATAAAATGTTTTTAGATCGACCGAAACAATGAAGACATCTGTGATTGGAAGTTTCCTCTTATTTTAATTTTAGACTAATTATTGTTTTCAAAACCAAACGTTTATGACAAATCAATGAGCACTCTTGTCATAGAATGGGAAGAACATGGACCCCAATTTGATGAAGCATGTTGCTGGATTTTCCATGAAACCCAACGATCTTATGTCCATCTTTGTGGAGTATGAAGCTTGGTACTGTACCGAATCCAAAAACATTAGAGTAGTTTTTGTTGGTAGTGAACCTAAGCATGGTTATAACTCCGGATTTATCATCGTAGTCACCCTCCACTGATATGAGATATTCTGCATGATCACTTAGCGTGAACTAAAAAAAAGAAAAGGATAATAATTAGTTAACTATATCTTATCTATAGCTGTAAATTATTAAGAAGTAAATCAGTGACCTCTTGGACATCAGATAGGGTCTTGCTCCAATGGTCATCACCGAAGAATACACGACCGTTTTGGGCATACATAAACTTGACAAACCCGATAGCATTTTTGGTTAGTCCAGTGTATATCTTTTCAATACGGTTGAAAGAGTTACCGCCGTCCCAATAATCTCCTCCATCGCCACCCTGTGCGGACATACTTACAACAAAAAAGAATCACAATTATTAAAATCTAAGCAAGTTAAATGCGGACATACTTACAACAAAAAGATTAACTACGGCGAGAAACCTTAAAAATCATGATATGATTTATTCCTTCGACATTGACTTCTATATATATGAAGTGAATCATATAGGTTTGTAACGACAACAAGGAATATTCATAAAATAAATTATGGAACCGTTTAAGTAAAGATAGTTAATTTTTTTTGGAAGAAAATTAAATGCATATGATATGATTCTAATTTGCGCAAGTAATCAATATGATTTACCGTATTAATTGATATTCTTACGCAAGTAATCAATATGATTTACCGTATTTTTAGTAAGGGATAGTAGTAAATACGTGTATTAATTAATATTCTTGAGCAAGTAATATTAATTATTTTCCTACTCCTTCAATCTGTCTTATTTATTTAGTAAGTATTCAATGCATTGAACATATAAATATTCAATGCATTGAACATATAATTATTCCTGCGCAAGTAATATCAATTACTTTCCTACTCCTTCAATCGGTATTATTTTTTTATTAAGTATTCAATGCATTAAACATATAAATATTCGAAATACAGTTTGATAGAATTAATAATATTATTTCAATTTAAACAAAGAATCATCAATTCGAATTAATAATATTATTTCAATTTAGTTAAATAAGTAAAAATAAAGATTATGATAGAATTCTAAATATTTTAGTTGATCTAATCTTTAATATGATAAAAAAATTCAAACTTATTATTTACGAATTTGACATAGATACTATATATCTCACAATTCATATATTGTACTTTCTCTTTTTGTTTTCTATTTTCTTTATAATTATGAGTGCATGTTATTCTCTCTTTATAAATCAATCTTGAGTTTTATTTGGATTTTGATCAAAACAATGATCAAAATTATTATAAATTTTAAATATATATAAAATTTACTTAACGTAAATAATATAAAATTTACTTAACATAAATAATATAAAATTTACTTAACGTACAAGACGCTGCGCACCTGTACAAACAACTCATCAAGTCAGAAAACTATAATACAAACACATCAAGATGAATAATGAAATAAAGAAAGAAACAAACTTTGTTTTACAAGGACGTCATCTACAACTTTGGCAACCTGCAACACATATTTACAAAACAATTCGAATATTAGCCAAGGAAACTGGAGTAATCGTGAAACAAAAAATAATAATTCCATTTTAAAAACCTTATTAAAATGTTCATATTGTCTGTTTCGTAATCCAAACACTCCATACTTCAAGTTCTTAAGCCATTCTACTCTGTCATTCCCTTGTAACACACATGTCTAAAACTTCAGAAACAAGTAAACAGAACTAAACAAGCCACGCAAAGAAAAAAAAGACTTACCTTTGTTATGATTTAATCCTTCGACATTGACCTCTATATATATGAAGTGAATCATATAGGTTTGTAACGACGCCAAACAAATATTCATAAATTAAATTATGGAATCGTTTAAGTAAAGATAGTTAATTTTTTTAGAAGAAAATTAAATGCATATGATACGATTTTAACTTGCGCAAGTAATCAATATGATTTACCGTATTTTTAGTAAGAGATAGTAGTAAATTATGTATTAATTAATATTCTTGCACAAGTAATCAATATGATTTACCGTATTTTTAGTAAAGGATAGTAGTAAATACATGTATTAATTAATATTCTTGCGCAAGTAATATTAATTATTTTCCTACTCCTTCAATCGGTCTTATTTTTTTAGTAAGTATTCAATGCATTAAACATATAAATATTCTTGCGCAAGTAATATTAATTATTTTCCTACTCCTTCAATCGGTCTTATTTTTTTAGTAAGTATTCAATGCATTAAACATATAAATATTCTTGCGCAAGTAATATTAATTACTTTCCTACTTCTTCAATATGTCTTATTTTTTTAGTAAGTATTCAATGCATTAAACAAAATAAGGTTAGTATTTATAGGGCTTCCCTTTTTTGTTATGTCGATGAGAAAAATAAATCAAAAATGAATTTCCGAAAAATCAACCAATAGAATCGCTTTATTTCGGCTGAGAAGGGCTCTGTGAGCGCCACGTGTCAAATGTACTTCTGATTTAATAGTAAGGAGGATCTGTCGGAAAAAACAAGAAATTCCCAACGACAAAAGCCTATGGAATAAGCAACACAAGCCTAAGAAACATGCAACTAAAACCCACTTCGGGGTAACTTACAAAACCTTATACAAATCCACATCTAAAGGAAAAAAATTCACAGATTCATACATGAACTAATATCTTTAGCTTGCAACATCTCGACGCATCCACACACTTCTGAACGAGATTTATTATTGTCGCCCACCGGCCCACCAAACAATAACATCAACTTCTACCAACAACGAGAGCACTCCTCTCTACACCAACGAACTCAGACTTTATAACCTGGCAAGATAGAACCAATCTAGAGTCACACACACTCTTCCGGATACGGCAGCGACGCACTTCATGCGATCAAACAGAACCTCAATAAAAATCTTACAAAGAACACTCCAATCTCAAAGAAACTGGAGAAAACGAAGTCTAAACCTGCCAAAACCCACCGGAATCAACAAGAAACCAACAACAAGGAACATGTTAGCGCTCAAATCACTACTAAAAACCCGAAATTATTACAAGCCTAGGGACGAAGAACCCACTAGAAAAGCCACAAATCTCCTTGACGGGACATGTAAACCGAGGGATGGTTGGATCTAGATCTCGATTAAGTGATGTGCAGCCAAAACCAGCCACATCCAAAGCCGCATCAACAAAATCAAGAACAACGACTTTAGCATACAACAAGACTCGCGGTAAACTCGACACACCACTCCCAGCCACAAGATTTCAAGACAATCAATCTGGAAACTAGACATAACTGAACACCAGAGGCGGCCTTGGATGGAAGCCAATGAAGCTTGTGCTTCCGGCCGCCACAGAAATATGTATTTTAGCGGCCACGAAAGGACAAAAAGTTCTCATTAGCAGAGTGTTTTTGTTGGTGTTATGTGGGTTACAGGTCATGGGTTCGAACGGGACCAGTCTCATTTTTTATTTTGGTTTGTAACCCTATAAATACTAGCACCGACTCTGTTGAACACAAGAAAGAACAAAACCTAAAGGATGAGAAACCATGGTGGATTTGACCGGCGGTGGCACTAACGGAGCGTGCACGCGCCGGTCACCGGAAAAAATGCAGGGCTTGATTTGTAGGGAGGAGCAGGGGCGGCTATTCACGTCTTTATATTTCAAACTTGTTAGTTAGAAATTTTTTTGGGATATTTTCCGGTTTTTTATTTTACTATCCGAACGTAAAACTATCCGAACCGAATAAAATTGAAAATAAACTAAATAATTAATAGATCTTCTAATCCATTACCTGAACTACCCGATATTCGAAATGCAAAGTTCTATATGTATCGACACAAGGCAAAGGGTGGGCAAGGGGTGGGCAAGCGTTGTACGTTTCATGGTCGTAAGTAGAGTATCGGATATATATGGAGGCCCATTAGAAGAAAAATCCGTAAGGCCCATTGCGGAGAAAGGGATGGGTCAACCCGAATTGAACTCTGGAGCATCCATCCACGCCACTCGGGGCCGGCCATTCGTAGATCAATAATCTCCGCAACACGTTCTAACGTCATTTTCTCTTCTGTCATCAGCATCTCTCAGTTTCTCCGATCATGTTAGGTGGATTCGGAGGTAAATCATCCTCCGGAGCCCGTAAAGGCCTCCGTGTTGCTGTCGCTGGCGACAAAGGAACCGGGAAATCGAGCCTGATCTCGGCCGTCGCCTCCGAAACTTTCCCGGATAACGTCCCGCGCGTCCTTCCTCCGACCACTCTCCCCGCGGACGCGTACCCTGACTATATACCTATCACCATCATCGATACTCCCTCAAGGTCTCTCTCTGTCTATCAATTGTGTCTATCTCTGCTTTGTCAATGATGTACTGATACTTTGTTGATGTTGTTTTGCTGATTAGCATTGACAATAGGATAAAGCTCATTGAAGAATTCAGGAAGGCTGATGTTGTGATTCTGACTTATGCCTGTGATCAGCCTGCTACTCTTGATCGCTTGAGTTCTTACTGGCTCCCTGAGCTCCGCCGTTTAGAGGTTTTGTCAAAGTTTTGTTATTTTATTTTATGGATTTTCCTTCAGTTTAATAATTATGTATCTTTCTTAGATCAAAGCACCAGTGATTGTGGTGGGCTGCAAGCTTGATTTACGAGATGAACGCTCTCCTGTGAGACTTGAGGATATTATGGCACCAATCATGAAGGAGTACAGAGAGATTGAAACCTGTATTGAATGTTCTGCATTAACCCTTATTCAGGTTTCATCTTCTCTCTGCCATATTTCTTTGTTTTTTCAAGATTTGGATCCTATCTTTTACCATAACAAAAGTTCGTTATGTGATTAGACCAATGCTCAGAGAGTTTGTCATTGAATGTCACTTAAACATCATTGAATGATTATTTATTTTTATTTTGCAGGCCCCTGATGTCTTCTACTATGCATTGAAAGCAGTACTTCATCCAACTTTTCCTTTGTTTGATCAAGAAAAGCAGTGTTTGAAACCTCGCCTCCGCAGGGCTGTACAAAGAATATTCAACTTTTGCGATCAAGATTTGGATGGTGCCCTTAATGACGCTGAGTTAAATGATTTTCAGGTTCCCTTTCTCTATCAGCCACTGCCTATTGCGTTCATGAAAATTCCTCATCTCTATTAATATTTATGCTGCAATTCAGGTAAATTGTTTTGGCGCCCCACTTGACCCTGTTGAACTTATGGGAGTCAAGAGAGTGGTTCAAGAAAGACAACCAGATGGAGTAACTGATATGGGTCTTACACTTCCAGGTTTCCTTTTCCTTTTTTCTCTATTTATCGAGAGAGGTCGACCTGAGACAGCATGGGCTATCCTACGGAAATTTGGTTACAATGATTCTTTGGAACTCAACACCGAGTTACTAACAGTTCCAGCTAAGCATTCTCCTGATCAGGTGTGTGTGTTTTAAATAGTATATAATAAAGGATGTGATGAACTGGCTGGCCTGCTTTTAAATATTTCTTGCATGCTATTCCGTGTCTGACATGCAGAGCATCGAGCTAACAAATGAAACTATGGACTTTCTGAGGGGATTCTTCCAGTTGTATGACCTTGATAATGTGTGTATGATCGTTTCTCTAATTATTCAACCTTGATTTATGTTGTTCTATATCGCCTTAAAGCTTATTTAATCCTCAAGAAGCAGTGATAGTTCTTTTAATGCTTCTTCGCTTTACTGCTATTTAGGATGGAGCCTTACGACCAGATGAGCTAGATGAGTTGTTTCAAACAGCTCCAGATAGGTAATTTTCTGGTGATTGCTTTTTGTGTGATTCGTTTTTTTTTTTTTTGTGTTTATCAACTGTTACTTCCAATATTTGTTTAGTTTGGTGACCATATTTCTTTTGAATTTTACTGCCAGTGCCTTTAGTGCTCTGGTACATGAGTATTTATATTGTTTCCGTCCTAAGTTTGTTTACTATTTCAGTCCTTGGCTTGAGGCTCCCTATAAAGATGCCGCAGAGAAAACACCGGGCGGAAAGTTGACAATCAATGGGTTTCTGTCTGAGGTTTGTATGCTTGCTGTCGTGTTGACGCTAAAGTAGAATGATGTTTACTATCAGATGCAACGTTCTTCATCATGACTAGTTATGTTAACGCAGTGGGCTCTAATGACGCTACTAGATCCTCGGAAAACTTTGGCAAACCTGATATATATCGGTTATGGTCACGATCCAGCTTCAGCGTTTTCTGTTACTAGGAAAAGATCAGTGGATCGTAAGAAGCAGCGAACAGAGAGGAATGTGTTTCAGTGCTTTGTATTTGGCCCTAAGAAATCTGGAAAGTCTGCGCTCCTTGATTCTTTCATAGGGAGGTAAAACATTGCTAAGTATCCGTCATATACTGGCTTTGATTGTTTATATGTGTTTACTCATGTTATATTCTCTAATCTGTGTTTCAACTCCAGGAAGTTTTCGGACGGCTACAAGGCAACAGTGGGTGAACGATATGCAGCAAATGTCGTTGATCAGCCTGGGGTAAGTAGTGATGGTGTGAACTCTTATGTTCCTTGTCACATGTGGATGTTTTTTTGTTTGTTCTAATTGCTGGTTGCAATTTGTGTCAGGGATGTAAGAAAACTCTCATATTGAGGGAAATACCAGAAGACAGAGTTAAAAAGTTTCTGGCGAATAAGGAATCGTTGGCAGCATGTGATGTTGCTGTGGTTGTATATGACAGGTTAGCTCTCGGATACTCTTTTCGACTCTTAAGTAGGTGTGGGTGGAGATGATCAGTGGAGATGATTGGGATAATATATGTTGCAGTTCGGATGTATACTCGTGGAAAAAAGCGAGAGAAATGCTGATGGAGATAGCAAGGAAGGGAGAAGAGAGCGGTTATGGGACGCCTTGTGTTCTGGTTGCGGCCAAAGATGATTTGGATGCATATCCAATGTCGGTGCAGGAGTCTGATAGGGTAAAAGCATCAGCGTAACCATCTTAATAATAGCATATTATGAGTGGATATGATAAATATAAGTATTTATAACTCTTAACAGGTTTGCATGGACTTGGGAATAGACATCCCAGTGTCGGTAAGTATGAAAGATGATGAAAGGAATAGTCTGTTCCGGAAAATAGTGAGTACAGCAGAGAACCCTCACATGAGCGTGCCGGAGACAGAGTCAGGAAGAAGAAGCAAGAATATACGCCAAGTCGTGAATAGCTCACTTCTATTCGTCTCAGGTGCTTCTTCTGCTTTATTCACGAATACATATATGAAGAATCACCTCCTAAGATAGGGTAATTAGTAATGATGATGTTTGAAATGGCAGTGGGTACAGCTCTTGGTTTTGCCGGATTAGCGGCGTACCGTGCTTATTCCGCAAGGAAGAATGCTTGAAAGCTTAAAAAAAAGACATCATAGATGATGATGATGATGGCTTCTTCAAATATCCGTAATTTTGAAAATTTATAGATACAAAAATATTCTTCTGTTTTGATTGTCGTCAAGATCATTATGCGCGCAAGTGTGGTTTGATCTAAGTTTTTTTTTTTTTTTTTCTTTTTTATTCTGGGTGTTTGGGGTTTCAATTTGTTTTGGCTAATCTTCCAAGAACCAAAATGTGAACCTTTGCTTTCAATAACTTTTTGTTTTCCTTAGTAGTGCACATGTATTGTCGGACTGGTTGATGATAATATATGCAGGACGACCATTTTTTTAATACATTTACTGTAATTATTTTGTATTTAAGAGATGGTTAAGATTTAATCGTATATAAGTAGAGGAGCAAAAGGAAATTAAAGATGAACCGACTGTTGTATAAGATAACATGTAGCCCGATCTTAAAAAGATTGTTAACATTTAGCCACATAAAACAAGAAGCGAAATGAAAAATGGACCGACCGTTATACGTTATCTTGTAGAACAATAACAGCCTTACATACATATTCTTCTGTTTTGATCAAATCCAATCATATTAAACACAAAGACAACAAGTCAAAGCAGAGCAAGAGCAGTAAGGGGAAAAAAATGGCAGCTTTATCATCATCCTCTCTGTTTTTCTCATCCAAAACATCTATTCCGATCAACAATCTCCTAATCCCGCCATCTCTCCACCGCTTCTCTCTTCCCTCTTCATCTTCTTCCTTTTCCTCTCTCTCTTCTTCTTCTTCTCTCTTCACCCCACACTCTCTCAAGAGTTCTCGAAGATCATCTCCCCAGGGATTCACCGTTAAGGCTGAGAAGAAGAATGTACTTATAGTCAACACCAACAGCGGCGGTCACGCCGTCATTGGCTTTTACTTTGCTAAAGAGCTCCTCTCCGCCGGCCACGGCGTCACCATCATGACTGTCGGCGATGAATCTTCTGATAAGATGAAGAAGCCTCCCTTCAGCCGTTTCGCCGTAAGTTCTCTAATCCCCTCAAAGAAAAAACATGTTTGAGTTTACTAAGATAATAATCTTTGCCGGCGTACAGGAAATTGTTAGCGGCGGAGGAAAGACGGTGTGGGGAAACCCGGCTGATGTTGCGACTGTGGTCGGAGGTGAAACATTCGATGTTGTTCTTGACAACAATGGCAAGGACTTGGATACTGTCAGGTCCGCTCTTCTTTACTTTAATAAAAAAGCGATATGCCTTTTTTCATGGATGATCATATATGTTCCTTTTGGGATTTGTGGTCGGAACAGGCCAGTGGTGGATTGGGCTAAAAGCTCCGGCGCTAAGCAGTTCTTGTTCATAAGCAGCGCTGGTATCTACAAGTCCACCGAAGAACCTCCTCACGTTGAAGGGGTGTGTAAATCATAACTCATAAGCATACACAAAACACAGCTCTCACCATTTTACTTAAACTTCTCCAAAAATGTGCAGGACGCAGTGAAAGCCGAAGCAGGCCACGTGGGAGTGGAGAAGTACTTAGCTGAAACCTTCGGGAACTGGGCCTCCTTTCGACCACAGTACATGATTGGCTCTGGCAACAACAAAGACTGCGAAGAATGGTTCTTCGACAGTAAGTAAAAGTACCCACATATTATCATAAAAACAAAAAATAACAAGTAATGATCAAATTGTGTTCTTCACAGGGATTGTGAGGGATAGACCAGTGCCAATCCCAGGATCAGGAATGCAGCTAACCAACATCTCTCATGTGAAAGACTTGTCTTCCATGCTCACTTCCGCTGTGGCCAACCCTGAAGCTGCCTGCTGCAACATCTTCAACTGCGTTAGTGACAGAGCCGTCACTCTTGACGGTATGGCCAAGCTCTGTGCTGCTGCTGCTGGTAAAACCGTTGAGATCGTACATTACGACCCTAAAGCCATTGGGGTTGACGCCAAGAAGGCTTTTCCATTCAGAAACATGGTAAAAACTAAAGGAAACCCATTATTAAAAAATGGCTCTTCTCCTCCATCATTGATTAGTTTTATATAACCACCTTTGTTATCATTGTATGATGATAGCATTTCTACGCGGAACCAAGAGCAGCAAAGGAGATATTGGGGTGGGAAAGTAAAACGAATCTACCTGAAGATCTCAAGGAGAGATTTGAAGAGTATGTGAAGATTGGCAGAGACAAGAAGGAGATGAAGTTTGAACTAGATGACAAGATACTTGAAGCCCTCAAAACTCCAGTGGCCGCTTAATAAAATAGGCCATGAAAATTATCTTCCTTTGTAACAGTTATATGCTACCATATGTACTCTTTTTTTCCTCGGCTCATATGATATGAACATGATTTCAGCTCAAAAGATCATTTAAATTCATAACCAAAACACCAACAACACTTCTAGTTAACTTGAAGATAAAAGGTTTTATGTTTCAAGGAAATAGAACTGAAAGACAGTCTTAGATTCTCCTAACATACCTTTACCATAAAGAGAGAGAGAGCAATGAATAAAACTGAAACCTACCTACATAGCAACAAGAGCATCACGTCATGTCTCCTCTTGCTTGATTTTCAGACCTCCGAGCTTTGCTTCCAGTTCACTGTCTTCTTCACCTTCCTCTTCCTCTTCTTCGTCTTCATAATCTTCTCCTTCAGGGTCATTATCATCCAAAAGACCAAGCATGTCCGGGGAGTCCTTAAACATGTCATTTATCTCGTCCACACCTTCCTCAGATATGAAGTTTCCATTAATGTTCAGAAGCTTGAAAGTATGTTTCTTCAAAACAGTTTGTGCCAAGGCTCTTGCCCCAGCTCTTCTGACCATGTTGGTGCTCAGGTCAACTTCAGCCAACTGGTCATGACCTTCATCAAGTGCCTTTGCGATTAAGATAGTTCCTTCGTCTTTGAGTTCATTCTCAGATAAATTCAGCTTTGTAAGAGACTGTTTTGAGGCGATGCAATCTGCCAGTTTCCCAGTGGATTTCACAGTAATATCGTTCCCAGCCAATTCAAGAACTTGAAGAGAAGGAGCAGACTTAACTAGAGCTTCAGAGAGTGCCTCTGTTCCCTCATCCTCCAAGTTCAGGTAACTCATATAGATCTCAGTTAACTCAGTCAACACTGATAAAGTCTTGGCAAGGGCAACTCCACCTTCAACTCCAAACATGTTGTCACGGAGATCAAGTTTCTTCAAGTGGCTACATGATGCAAGTGCTTCAGCAAGCGCAACACCACCATCAGAACCAATCCTTGTAGATGAACACCTAAAATCTTCCAAAGAAGGACACTGCTTCACAATCTCAGCAATGGCAACTGCTCCTTCATCACCTGTCATGTTGTTATGAAACTGAAGAACCCTGATTTTGGCAGTAGAAGGAAGCAGCTCGCGAACAGCTCTTGCAGCATCCTCGGAAATGCCATCATTCATCAGATAAAGCTCCTCCAAGTCATGCTGAGACTTGATGAGAGAAGCAAATGCTCGAATCCCTTTCTCTCCCAAAGCATTGTCGGAAAGATCCAAATACCTAAGCTTGCAACCTTCCAAAGCAGATGAAAACATGTTCATGACTTCAAGTGCTTCAGCCTCTGGTCTTCCTGCAACAAAGTCCGAGAGATCCACTTCCGTGAGCTGATCCTTGATGGAAGACAAAACACTAACAGCAAACTTGGCTGCTTCCGAGCCAAAGCTCCTGTTGGTAAAACGGATCTTGGTAAAAGAGTTATTAGGAACAGTCAAAGGCTTCAAAAGCTCGCGCGCCTCGGCTTCATCAATGAAGGCTCTACGGCCACCAGACAAATCAAACAAGGTAGCTCCAGTCTTGTTCACATCCACCTCAGCCTTGGGACCAAGTTTGATGACTTCGAGCATGAGTTTGCTAGATTCTTTAGCATAGATATGAACAGCAGAGGTGCCGTCACCATCAGGCTCGTTCTGGAAGTGTTTGTTGGCAGAGGCGAAAGCAAGCTCTTCGATACGCTGGGCATCTTCTGCAGCCTGCTGAGGAGTCAAAAGACCGTACTTACGGGAGAAGATGGAAGGGGTGGTTAGGTTGTTGGTCATGCGGTCGACAAGCATGAGGCGGGTACTCTTGCTCGGTGGCCACATCTTCACAGACAAAACAGTTGGGGTTTTAACTGTATGATCCATAACTGCTTCTGTTATTTCACGTCTAAGGAAAAAAAAACAAAGATTACTCCAATACTACTCGGTAACTAGTCGGAATCTACCATACAAACTGCAAACCAGAGATTTGAAACCACAAAAGACGAATACTTTTTTTTTTTTTTTGGTAAAACCAGAGAGTGGAGAAGAGAGAGATGCGATCAGGGAATATAAAAATCTGATTACGAAGGCGAAAATCCCGGAAAATGCAAGACAAGGAAGAACCAAGTGAAAGGGTTTCACTCACCTTCTTCTTCTCCAAATGTATCTGCTCTACTTTCAGATGACGACGGCGGAGTTTTTAATATTCTATTTAAAATTTAACAGAGGAAGCGTAAATAAGAAGCAGAAGGAGAGAAGAATCATTGAGACGCGTGCGTGCCTAGTGATAATGGAGGCAATTATGCGTTTCAAATTTCAAAAAAAAAAAAAAAAAAGCACTAAAAATGAGGGCCACTATGTAGAGTAGGGTTTACTCGAACACTTACTTAATGGACAATAAAAGCCATATAAACGGCCTTCAAAGCCCAGTAATAATAGCCTTTATTGATAAATACGGGACTTCTTTTCAAATGTTGTTTGAAATGTTGGCGATGCTATTGCTAATTTTTAAAATATACTCTTTCCGTTTCATATTAAGTGTCGTTGTAAAAAATTTTTTTGTTACAAAATAAATGTTGTTTTTAACTTTCGATGTAAAATTTATTAATTTTATAGTGCAACTTATTTTCCTATTGGTTGAAATATGGTTAGATATATGTATAATTATATTTTTTTATAGAAAATATGTAAAATTAATTATTTTCTTAATCTGTGTGTAGAAAGATTAAGTGACACTTAATATAAAAAGAGAGAGTAATAGATTAAGTAAGAGAAACATGATCGGAAATCTCTTTTATAAATGTTGAGAAATTCATTCTACATGTGTCATCTTCCAATCAATTTAATTATTTTCAAAAATAAAATAGTTACATCTATTTATCTATCTATAATAATTAAATAAACTTACTTTTTTTTCTACAAACCGTCATGTTAGCAATAAAGGAGGAGCATTTTGTGTCACTTGTACTCTCTTTTATGTCTACCTTTTTTTGAAGATCTTAATATTTATTTATTTTATGAGTTTTTCCTCTAAATATCTATAAACCTAGTCCATCTTTTATTAGAGTTTTTATATCACCAATTCACTCGGCTCTTCTTCCCTCACTCTTCCTCTCCTAAAAACTCTAACCACTGCCTCCCCAACTTCATCCTTTTTCGTATTACATCTCCTTTAATCTCAACACTTACTTTGAATCCATTATTCATCCTACTCTCTTACAATTAAACATCATCAAAGTAACTGCTTGAATCTCTTGAGTATGAATAGGTTTCTTCTATGCGATGAATAGCCACAATGCTACGAGATCCCTAGGTAAAAACGTTGTCAAGCTTTGATACTAGCAATGGCTAATTCTACATGCTTATTGCTAACTTGAAGGCTGGTCGTTGTTCAAACACCGCTGAGGTCTGACTCCTTAGATTTTGGGAGGCTAGGAATGTCAAGAAAGGTGGGGAACAAATGAGTGTCAACATGTTTTTTCATGGATGCGAAGGTATCTCCGGCAAACTCGATCTTCTGGTTTTATTTATTTTACGCAGATTACGAGTCCGTTTTTGAAATTTGATTTTTTTTCTCTGAAGCAGTACGCATATCCAAGGAAGGAACCGTGACCCAACTCCACACGTACCGACAAATTTTCATTGAAAGATATGTTTACTCACTTAGTGGTTTTTTCCTTACATTGAACAACAACAATTTCCGTCTCTCTAATGCCTCTGTCTCCATTCGATCCAACGATGTTACAACATTCGAAAAATTGACGGATTCTGATAAGCCGATACCAACTGAGATGTTTCGATTCCGCAGCTACGACCAACTATTGACACTTGCAGATACCAATAGGCACTTACCAGATATGCTTTTAATCTTCTATATTTTAACTGTTGAACAAGTGTTAATCGTATTATTGAAAAATTGGACTTTAAAACTTACATGATATACTTGGCGAGTTAAATGATATAAAGAGCACCATCAATGACGGAACACACGGTTCACAGCGTATCATGCTTACACTGATGTTATGCCTGTACTACCTCTTTTCTTTCTTCTCTTATGCAAAAGAAAAAAACACAAAATTACCCAATAAATCTTTGTTTTTTGCAGGAAATCAAACCAAAAGATCTGAATCCTATCTAGCAAAAAAAATCATCAAATGAAGAGTCACAAAACATTTCAGTTGAGGTGAGTTAGCTACTTTTTGAAATTTGCAGGGTGGAGATAAGGTGCATAAGGTTCAAGTTGTTTGTATTATCGAAGCTGTGAAACTGATGAATGAGATTGAAATATAAATTGTGAATTTGATGACATTGTCAATATTTTTAGGATAATATCTATTTGTGTTACCAATCATTGGTGAACATTCAGAGTTTATCTGTGAGGATATGTGTTTAAAATAAGCTGAGAAAACAAGACTATCACTGAAGTACCGGCTGAAGATGGAAAACTGGTCTTATATATATATATATATATATATATATATATATATATATATATATATATATATATATATATATATATATCTCCTATCGGCTGATCCAAGTTTTTATATTTGATTTTTTTTTTAAAAAATACTTCTCTTATTGATCTTCTCATCAGAGACATTGTTACAACTTGGATCATGAGAGAAATAGTGAAAGAAGTAATAAACGTTTGTGAATCAGGTTTGTGAAGCAGAAGCTTGAAGATAAGATGAGGTTAATGATAAATCACAATTGGAACATATCAAACAACAGTGACAAGAAGGTTGTAGGTCAATGACGATGTGATGGCACAGTCTGTAATGAATGTGTTTCATATATTAAACTCAATGTACAAAGAGAGATTACATACAAGAGTAGTCTTGGAGACTAAGTTAGATAATAAGAGAACATTCCTAAAACAGAGGAATCAATATCTACGTTAGTTAATGAGATATTATCATATCTCTCTTACATGCCCCCTCAAGCTGGAGCGGGGGAACCTCGCTAAGCTTGTTCCTAATTTCCATGAAGCGAGCACGAGTGAGCGGCTTCGTCAATGCATCAGCTAACTGGCCACGAGTGTTGACATGTGCAACTTTTAGAGCACCTCGCTGGACTACAAAATGGTAGTCTATGGCGATATGTTTCATGCGAGAATGGAACACCGGATTTGCGCACACGAATTTAGCCCCTACATTATCGCAGAAGATGACAAGAGATGATGGTAGGGAGACCCCAAGTCCAGAGAGAAAACTACATACCCATATAATTTCTGATGTTGCATTTGCAACAGCTCGGTACTCCGCTTCGGTGGATGATCTCGCGACACCATTATGTTTCTTAGATGACCAGGATATGGGATGCTAACCAAGATAGATGACATAAGAGTTTGTGGAGACATAGTCATCACTGTCACCTGCCCAGTCCGCATCAGAGTAGGCTTGAAGCAGAAGTTTGTTCTTGGAGGAGTAGTAGATGCCGTGGGTTGGAGTTCCTGCAAGGTAGCATAAGATCCTCTTCGCAGCCTGCCAATGCTCTTATGTAGGTATGTGCATGAATTGGGACAGACGATTAACAGCAAAACCAATGTCTAGACGAGTGAAATGAAGATATTGTAGACTGCCTATCAAGCGTCGATATTTGGTTGGACCAGAGAGAGAGACACCAGAGTTGACGTAGAGTTTTGGTGAAGATGCCATCGGCGTTGTGACTGGCTTGGCATTGGTCATGTTGTACTTATGGAGAAGGTCCAAGATGTACTTACATTGACACAGTTGGAGGCCACTGGAGGTGCGATGAGCTTCAATACCGAGAAAGTAGTTCAAGTCCTCTGCATCTTTTATGAAAACCGGTCTGCAAGGAGAGCTAAAATGCGTTATATACCAGTGTTGGTGTTGCCGGTTATCAATATATCATCGACATAGATAAGAAGATAGATGTTATGACCTCCGCAATGTAGAACAAACAAGGACATGTCAGCTAGAGAGTTTTTGAAACCTAGGCCAAGAAGGAAATTGCGTAGCTCCATGTACCAAGCTTGGGGAGCTTGCTTGAGTCCGTATACAGCCTTGTGAAGTCGACACACATAATCTGGTTTGTCTGTATCAACAAACCCAGGGGGCTGATCCATATACACCTCCTCTGATAGTGTGCCCTGTAGAAAAGCATTGTTAACATCCAGTTGTTTAACAAGCCAAGAGTTGCTGGTCGCGATATCCAGAACCAGTCGTAGGGTCGTTGATGACATGGCTGAAAGTCTCAACGTATCCGCATCCAAATTCTTGTTTATATCCTTTTGAGACCAATCAAGATTTACAACATCGATAAGTGTCATCTGAGTTGAATTTTTTTTTGTATAACCAGCGACAACCAACAACATTGTAATGCGGCTGTCTTGGAACCAGAGTAAAGGTGCCATTGCGTGCAAAAGCGTCCATTTCAGTAGACATCGAACCTCACCATTTTTTGTCTTTCAATGCTTGAGTAATAGTGTTTGGTTCAGCAGGGACAGTAGATGACAATGCAGCGGAGTAGTTATATTTTGGGTTCGGTTTAGTGATCTGATTCTTCCTTCTAGTCACCATGTGATGATTATTTTCAGGTGGAGGAGGAGATGGTGTCGGTGATGGTGATGCTTGAGAGGAAGATGAGTTTGTCAAAGTAGACTGATGCTGAGAGGGAGAAGCAAGGGGTTGCTGCGACATGTTTTGAGAGGTAGAACTCGACGGAGATGAGTTAGAGCTTTGTTCACTTGCAGTGGATGATGAAGCTGAACCTGTCGAGACGTCTGCATCACCATCATCAACATTAGTAATACTTAAAGTAGGTGTTGAAGATGTTACATGTATTGACGGGTGAGGCTCCGAGCTCGAGGTACCCGTTTGCTCTAAGAGTGGAGAAAGTGGAGGTAGAGCAGGTGTGTGAGGTAGAGAGGATACGGATATTGATGTGGCTGGTGGGGAAATGGGATTGGAGGTCGGTAGGTTTAGGGAAGGCTGGGGTAGGTGTTGAGTTTGTTTTGTAGTCGTTGTTGTTGTTGTTGTTCCAGTTGTTGCCTCGGTTTTGCTGGTGCTGTTTCGGACGCGAGATGGCCATATTAGCAGTCATCGAAACGACATTGGAGTTGGGCGTGGTGGCAGCCAAGATTTTTGCTTCCTTATTGATAAGTTTCTCATGTATTTCAACAATGGACGGGGTGGTATAACGTCCCTCAATTTGATCAGCAACTGTCTTGCAGTCTTCAGGGAGCCCATCAATAATGTACTCTATCTTGTCTTCATGCTCTAATGGTTTTCCAAGAAGTGCAAGTTGATCAAAACGACTTGTGAGACCTCTTATGTACTCATCAATGCTTTTATCTCCTTTGGTGTAATGCTTCAATTGTAGCCTGAGTTTCTGGATATGGCTGCGGCTTGGGGTTGCATAGGTTGCACTGAGGGATTTCCAGACATCATAGGAAGTCTTGGTGTTGGTAACAAGCGTCTGGATGGACAAAGACAACGTCCCAATGAGACCACTGTATATCAAACGGTCTTGTCTGCGCCATTTAGTGAAGTCGGGGTTGACGATGGATTGATTGTTGATGGTGATGGTTTGCTCAGGAGCCGAGGTCGTGCCATCGATGTATCCAGCTAGGTCGTAGCCATAAAGGAGTGCATGAATCTGAAGACTCCATGTCATGAAGTTTGTGGATGTTAACTTGGTGATGTTGACCATGTTAACATTAAGGAGAGCTTGCGTAGTGTCAACGTTTTCAGCGTTTGTAGCCATGGTGGTTTTGAAGAAGCGTAGAGAAAGAGAGAAGAAAGTGGGTGGCGGTTTGAGAAAAAAATTAGGGTTATCGGTTTGCTCTTGATACCATGTAATGAATATGTTTCATATATTAAACTCAATGTACAAGGAGAGATTATATACAAGAGTAGTCATGAAAACTAAGTTAGGTAATAAGAGAACATTCCTAAAACAAAGGAATGAATATCTACGTTAGTTAATGAGATATCATATCTCTCTTACACAGTCTCCAAAGTCAGCCTCTTAGAAGCAGCTTCTTGATCTAGACCAAGAAGGCGAGCGCTGATTTGCAATTTAACTTCCTTGACAAGAGCATGTGCCAGTTTTAGAACAGAGGAATGAAGACGTGCATTCCTCTCCCTTCATAGAAAATATCAACTCCCTCAAAAATGAGTTTCAAAATTTTTTTTTCTCCCCGCAGCGTAACAAGTAACTGCAAGCCACGAAACCACATCATTGAGGATGGACTGAAATGGTTGCTACTGAAGAGTAAGAAATTTGCAGCCTCTCCTTACCATTGTACCTTGAAATGTTGGGCCTTCAACTCTTGGTTTAGCTCTACTGATGAGATCAATCGTTATGTAATAAACTCAGTCAAGTTGTTTGTTTCGGTTTTCCATGGTTTCTTACTATATGAATTGTCACTTTCTTTTGAGAATCATGTAATATATCAATATGTAAGTCTTTCAAATAAATTTAACAAAATAAATTTATACGTTTTTCTTGATAAGAAATGTTAGATCAAAGGCAGCCATTGTAACATATAAACATTCTAAAGAACTAAGAAAAATGGGTTATCAGAAATGAAACTACCCACCAAAATCTAAAGTATAGTTTTAAGAATATTATAATCACAAACAAGTTAAATAGGTACACTAACTATTAAACTCTGAAAAAATAAGCTGATAAACAAAGTCCTAAACAATGAGAGGGAACAAATAGGTACCAATACAACAACATTATAACTTAAGTGAATACCATCCAAAATATCAAACTGAACAAAACAAGCTCGCCAATTCTAATATTTTTTTTTGCTCATTCTAACAAAAGATCATAACGTATGTACCAGTACGTTAGTGTCTTACTATTTTTTTTTGAAAAATCATACTCTACATTGTGGTTAAGAGAACTCCAAATTATTGTGGTTATGAGTATCCATGTGTTGCCGCTGTATATTTCAACTCAGATCGAGAAATTTAATAAAATTTACACTATAATTTTAGAATAAAAACATATTACATTTATTATTTTCAGTATAAAGTAAAATTCAAAGATTTTATAAAACTAAAATATATTTTAATATAAAATAATTTTATTGTAAACTCACCCACCCGTAGGGCGGGCCAACCCCTAGTAACTAAATATTATTCTTTTTGTTTCATAATAAATGAAATTTTGGCTCTTAACATACATATTAAAAATTTTATTTTTTTTCTAAAAAATTTAGAGAAATTGTCAAAAATACCATTTTCTTTGTACCATTTTTTTCTTTTACCTTAATCACTTTTACCATTATTTTTTAAAGAAAAAAAACATATTTATAACCATTAAGTTAATTAATTTAAATCTTAGGGTTTAGAGTTGAGGGGTGGGGGTAGGGTGGAGTAAGGTTTAGGAATGTAAAATTTAGGATTCTAATTAATCTTTTAAAAAATTACCTCTTAAAAATGGTATTTATGAAAATGTCTCTTTAATGAAGGTAAAAATGAAAAGTGGTCCAACAAAAGTGGTAAACTTGAAATTCTCCCAAAAATTTATTAAAAACATAATTTTAAACTAATTTATTTAATTATATATAAAATTAGTAAAAAAATAGTTGATTACACAATTTTTAATAAATTTAAAGTTATCTAAATATGTGCAAATATTATTTATTGTGAAACAACAACAATTACCTGAAATATCATCTCATTGAAACAAAAAGAATAATATCTATCTATCCTATTAAAAGTGAAGTACACTTTTGAATTAACCCTGACTTTTTCTAAATATTTACAAGAGATTGCCACTGAGATAAAACACAGTAGTTTTACCTGCTTACTAAATCTGCGATTTAAATTTTACCCGCTTGGCTTTGGTTTTTTAATTCGAAACAAAACCGGAGAGAACCTAATCTTGCGTGTTTCCACACCAAATATGCATCAGTTAATCTTGGTCTGCAGAATCAAAACCAACGGATTACATGCAAAATTCAGTAGACTACATTAAAAATGTAAATACTTAACCACATAATTATGATCAATTATATAACATGATTCATAAAGACTGTAATTATCAAAGAAAGGTTTCTCATCTTAGTATTGTTTTCATGAGTCTATTGGTTTATCGGTTTTGTAACATGGTTAGTATCATAATATATATTAAAATGTGTTGATCAAGCATGTATCATAAAATATTAGTATCATGATAAATAATCGTACAAATATTCATTAGGAAGTTAGTTAGTATCCTAAGATATTATCTGATTCAATTGTATCCTATCATTCCATAAATTTCGTGAACCCCATAATTATAACTAAATCAATGACAATTAACTTCACAAAATCAAAACAAATAAATACGTTTATTCCTAAACTCTGCAAAACGAATATTCCATTTTTATGATGATTTAATATAAAAGGAATATATAATTCAAAACCGTATATTCTCTTTTAAAATATTTTGAATAACAACAAACAAAATAATTTATCAAATTCTCCTATTTAACTTACCCTTTCGCAAGCAACTATATATACCTCTACTCTATTGTTTCAAAAGAAAAACCAGAAACAATCCTCAAACTAAACATGTCTTTAGCAACAACTTTTACTCTTCTCACAAAAGTCTGACCTTTCAAAATCTCATGGCGAGTTCAGGTTAAGTGCTTACATTTGTGGAAGCAAACACACATATTTTGGAGGAGATACCTTCGAGATGGTTTTAGCCGACCAAATGGTAAGTTTCAGATCTGTAAACGTTTGTTAACTTCAATTACTTACTTTCTTTTACTATTATTTAACAATGGCGTAACAAAAAAGATAGATCATTGTTATTGAGCATATGAGACCACTGAATATCCAACAACTACACAACATTCAACACTGACTAACTATAGACAATCAAATGACATATTATGGAAGGGCAGAAATGTTTAACATTTACTTACCATGAGTTAGCTCCCTTCCTTATGATTTTTTTCAGCTGATTCTCATCTTTTTGTCCTTCTCCCTTCAGTCTTGCTTTTGTATAAATGATTCTGGCTACTGTCCCTCTGTTTATCCAGTAAGAATAGTTTGTTGATATTACTAATACATGATGTCTGAAAGCAAATAAGAATCAAGAAAATTAGCCCTAAGTCGGAATAATATTCATATAATATAAGATTTTGTACTTAACTTGCAATGTGATTACATTTCTATTTGCCCTACAACTAACAGAAGAAAATTATCTATAAGAAAATTAACTCTAAGTCGGCTTATTAAAACAGACGGAAACTTTTGTTTGCACTACAACGAATATTATCCATCTGAAAACGAAACTCATGAGTAACCAAAACAGACATAACCTATAAATCAAAACAAACCCATTAACATAGAGAAATACTAGCTTCAAGACAGAAATGAAAAACAAAATAAAACAAAGTAGAAACATATCGTATATTGGATCTAATCTAGCGGATATTCATACATGACAGAGTAATAAAAAATAACCTTAGGATTAGAATTGATTCTGGTTTTAGTCTTCTTTAAATGGATTCGGTTCGTCTTATTTATCAAGATCAATACGGCTGACACCTATGATATTACATCCCAGAGCTTTATAATTGACACCGATCTTCAACTACCTATCACTTTTGACAGATCAATCAATACATATGTGTAATTATATATCTCGATGCCTTTCATCTGAAGTTGAAGACAATAAAAGACAAGTTAATGTGTACAACTTTAACTTCGAAATAACAACAAAATCCTACCTTTTTGCATACGATTTCACCATTGATAGCATACTGGTGAATCCTAAAAGCTTTTAAATATTTATTTCGGTATGAACAACGAAAGAATTTGATGGATAGTGAAGGAATCAACGAAACCCTAGCTAATACTCGTATCTCTCTGTTTTTTTTTTGTAAACGTGATCTAACTATTCTTTTTTCTATACTATGTTACTAAATGGATCAGAATATTAGTTAAGCAGGCCACTGAATTTAACATTATCACAAATTTTAGGCTCAATCTTTTTCCAAAATATATATTTTAAACGGATCCATCTTTTTTTATTAATAGTTACTGTATTTAATTATAAATATATAATTTTCACTTTGTTGTAATTACAATAAATATATTATATATATTTTTATGTTATGATTAATTTCTTGCAGAACAAGTTCTTCGAGAAAAAGACATTTTCAAATTAATATTTATTTTCAAACCAATATAAATTTTCTTTTTGGAAAAATGTAAACTCAGTTATTTAGACAATTATAAACAAATATTATATTTTGATGATCCAAATACAATTAGAATGTTATGTGTAGACCTATTACATAAAATATTACATAAAACATAGATGTAATATGGTAAATAATATATATATATATATATATATATATAAATAATAATAATAAATATATGTAAACTATTTATATAAAATAAATTATACCCACGCGGGCGCGCGGGTCAAAGGCTAGTTTTCATTATTTTGAGAGATTCGATTAATCTCTATCAATACTGATGCTCTTTAATTATGAATAATGTTCTACAACTAATCTTAGGTAATGAATGGGGACTGAGGTTTTAGCAAAAGCAAAAACGGTATTTGTTGACAGTGACGTTTGGTCACCAATCATGAAGATTGATCAAGTGCGGTGTGTTTTTGGTTTATTGCATATAAAAAAAAACAAGTGCTGTTTTTTTTTTATGATGAAAATTGGTGTCTACACATGAGCTGTTATGAATGCTAGTTGGTGCGGTTTGACAAAACATTTTCTTTTAAATGTAAATAATTGTATAGAAATTGGGCATAATAAAAATAATATTTCACATTAATATATTTGAAACATACTATTTACATTAAGATATTTAAAATATACCATTTACAAAAAATGATATAATTTAGGTT
>CAJHQP010002655.1:0-81439 GCA_905132765.1 Moricandia arvensis
CAAAGAAAAGGAAAAAAAATAAAACCAATAACAAAGCTAAAACCGGTACGAAGTTGGTTTGGAATACTTGAGACATAATCCTGTCACAGAACTGTTGTGGTTGAATGTGGAATACGATGGTCGTGGAAGAAGCGAGTGGATTATATATAGTGAATCCCGGGAATTTGAAAAGTGGTTCTGATTAGGTTGTTGCAGAATTTAAGAGATCAGTAATGGATTTACACAGTGGTGGGAGGTGTTGAGCCATAGCTCTTCAAAGGTAACATTTGGCTATAAGGAAATGTCTAGGGAGCTCAAATGTTTGTTGGCATGTAGGAAGAAGCTGATAGACACCTAGATTTTATTTGCTGGGCTTATATGTGGGCTTGTTAGAAATGCAAAATTTAAATATCATTTGGCCCGTGCCTTCAGTTTATACATCGGATAAGATTTATAGATGACATGGTATATTGATTGACTGAGAATATTTCTGGTGATGTGGCACCCCTAAGATTGCTTCAGTTTAGTCCTTATTATTTATAGTATATTTTAATATTTTATTTTAATATTTATTTAATGATAATGTAAAAATTATTCTTGTATTTTAAAATGTTTGGAAGAACATAATTAAATATTAAATATAATGTATAAGTTATTACCATATTTTAAAAAAAATCTAAAACTATAAATTAGTATTAAAAATAATTGTCCATATCACATTTATCTATAAACCATGTAACTTTCATTTAGTAAGAGTGATTGCAAAAATGACACCTAAACAAACTTAAAAATCACTTGGTAAATAATATTTAGGGATTGACATCTTACAAAATATATGTGCAACCAAGTTGTTATAAATATTGGAACATAGAAATGAAAATAAAACACATTATCAAAATAAATGTTTTCTTTAACCATCGTATCTGCAATTTTTTTGCCTTTCTCACCTAGGGCTGGGACTTCGGATATTCAGATCGGTTCCGGATAGGTTCCTTTCGGTTCCGGGTAAATCAGTTATTTAGAAACTGTATCCAATGAGTACTTGGTCAACTTACGGTTCGGTTTTGGATCAGTTCAAACCGGTTCCGGGTCGGTTCGGTTATACATCAATCAAATAAGAACAAGCACCACGACAAACTAAATAACTTTTATAGATCAAAGATGTTACTACCACATAACCAAACATTCGAGCCCAGGTTCCCAAATAAGATCTGAAATCCCAAGATCAAATGACCAAGAACTGTTTCCTAGCGATTTCAAGTTAAGACTTTTTTTACCCGAGTTTGAAATCGCTAGTTATTTCGTCTCGAACTAGGACTAGTATCATATGGAATCCAAGCATTTCAGAAATATTTCTTATTCATATATACTTCGGGTTCAACCACATCAAAATAATTTATACAAGCTCGGCTAATATTCAAACTCTGTCTTATATATTACAAAACTTACATGTTTGCAAAAAGTAGGGAATCTACACCAACAACTTTATGCTCCTCCAAACCCGAATGGAACCTACTAAGAGTTACCTAAAAATAAAATAAAAAATCTAATAAGCAACTAATTTTCTTAATGAATCGGTTCCCTAACAATAATCAAATCATTCCCCCCCCCCATATGCATCAGTCATCATGCATCAATAATCAAATTTTATGCAAAATGAAAATAAAGCAATCAAGAAACCCAATCATCCATTCTCCACAAGTGTTTAAATCATCATTGATCTTCAATGCTTTCCCCTTGTCAATGGTAATCCACAATCCCACCCACATCGGCTCTAGACATAAGTCTCAAAAAGTCGAGTGAAGAGGCACATCCACCCACATTAAACCTCGTCACATATTCTAAGGTTGACTAAAGAGGCAAGCAAGGCTGCATCGTCATGCAGCAACACAGTCGACAATAACTACTACACCATCATGTCTTTCTGTCCTGTCCGGAACTAATTTTAGTACGGCCCTCGGTAAGGCATGAAACTTCAGGTGGACCATTGACTCTCACAACACTCCTCCTTGAGTGTTGGAACCTCACATATCACTCCTCAAAAAAAGTCAACATAAGTCTGTGGATACAGCTAATCACATTACAATCATGCTCAAACATGCTACACCATCCGAACCAAAGCCGAAATGATATAACACAATCATACAAGTATATGCATCCCAATATCTATATATCATAAACATGTTATAGCCCTCGAGTCGAGACTAGAACGATATAATCTAATATCTCTCACATGCATCAATCATTATCATATAATTATTTTTATAAAAGTGCAACCTAGAAATGCTTAGTTAGTGTAGGGATTAGTACAATGGAAGTGGATTAATATAGTACTCGTGTTTATAGTTATATAACTTGATTGATTGTTGCATAAACACTCTAGATATGATCTTAGTTAACCTAAGTCAATACCCTTACCCATGTTTTTTGTTATTCCCACTAATTGAAAATTTAGTTGATTGTTTAGTGTTCTTGAGTTTGATTTAACGTTGCTACTTAGTTACTATTCTAAACACTTGATTGCACTTAGATTGAGCTCTTGATTTGCATTATAACTGGCTAAAAAGATTTAGGATTGGATTGACGTCTTTTATACTACTTTGATCTTAATGTTGTAATAAAATCTATATCAAACAGCGTAGCGATCTAAATCCAATGGGAAACAGATCAAAGAAAAGCCATAGTAGTCCCCATCACATTACCAAAAGAATAAAAAATCCTAACTGAAATAAAGTGATATCGCTAAATTACCCTAGAGCAACTTTTCTCTCAAATAAGAGGTTCAATTGTAGTACTTAGGGATCTCCACATGGAGCGTTGGACATAATATACTATAGAATTCAAGATTAAGCTAGGCAATCAATATTAAACCAGTAAATAGCAGTAAACAAGTAAATCAGATGGTCGTAAACAACATGAGAAAATAACATACTTTCGTAGTTGTCAATAATCCAAAATTCAGGGTTCTAATTAGCTACTATAGAACACAAGCAGTAAGTCCAGTTATGATGAACGATCCTAATAATTAACTCTAGCAGTTCTATGTTTGGTAATTCATCTAAGCCTTAATAAACCCTAAATCTAACAAATAAAACTACTCAAACATGATCAAGCAAAGCATAACAATATTTTGAATAGATTGCATTATTAGAATAAGGTAGAAAAACTTGAGTTCCAATATAAAAGCTATGAAGGAGTTCTAGATCTTCTCTCCAAAAGCTACTAATAAAAACCTAAGTAAATATGGGGTGTGAAGATGTGCAAGGGTGATATGTTTCCCAAACAATAGAAAAAACTATAAATACTAAGTATAAAGTTGGCCAATGGTATTCTGCTAAATATGTGGATTTTCTTGGCTTGAGTCAGTCTTGACTTAAGTCGGCCCGTCTACTCGTGCGGGTGTTGAGCGACACAAAGAATGCAGTGTCGATCGACACTTCTTCTGATTTGTGTCAATCGACAGTTCTTCTGATTCTAGATTCTCACTTCTGATTTCTTGAAAAACTACGAGTTTCCTCATCCTTGAACTTCAAACTGCTCCATAATCTCCAAATTGTTCCAAAACATACCTGGACCTGAAAAGACTCTTAAATAGACTCCATACACATCTAATAGACTCTAAAGGACTTATACTATGGCTGAAAACTGTTAAAGTCCAGCACATCAACTTGTCCACACTTATGATTTGCTTGCCCTCAAGCAAAACAGAGAATAATCATGTGACAGATGTTTGAAAAGGGCAAGGACTCACACAATTTTCTAAATTACTACCTTCTCCTCTGCAATGTTGCAAGCCATATCAGATTGGTACCAACCTCGGGGGCACTTTCATGTACTATACCATAGCTTCACAACCTAACCATCCAGTCGACAACCCAGCTGATGCCGCCTGACATACCCCTCTACTGACATCATTTCTGCAAATACATGTGTAGGCTAAATCTTGGAAGTATCAATCAAATGACACATGGACTCTTACCCCGACAAGTATCTAGACACACATGTAGGCTTCTCGGATCCTTTTATCCCCTCTTCTCTGAATCTTTTTCTTTTTCTTTCTCTTTATCTTTTTGATTTTTTTTATTTGGCAAAGTGTAGGCGAATAATGGGGTCCTAGGAAAATTTTCTAGCCCTCTCTTTCAACAATGGGTGATCATTCCTTTGATTAAAACAGTGGGGTCATAAAAAATTTCCTACCAATCTGAATCTCAGGAAATCATCTCAATTTTTCTTTTCTATATGCCAAAGAAAGGTGAGAGAGAAACCAGAAACACACAAACTTTCACCTTCCAGACTTGCAGGAGGAATCTGATCCAGTGCATACCAAGCCCCAAAACAAGCAAGTTCAGTTTTTAGGGTTGGAAGACAGCTTTGGTTCTTTCAAACTTTCTCAGCTAGAATCGATGTTATTGCAATATGATCCACTTTAGTGTTTCCATTCAGTAAACCTTGCAATCAATAACCTCAAAGAACAGTGCTAAAGAGTAGTTAGATGATAAGTAAAATTGAAAAGCTCATCATCCCCTTCTTGACTCTATAAAATTCAATAAAATCACATAAAACTGAAACTCAAAATAAAGACAATATTAGTAATACCTCCCCCAAACTTAAACGACATTGTCCCCAATGTTATACAGTCCACGATTGGTTGGATAAATAAATCATATGTAAAATTTTAAAAAGGAAAAAACTGTATACATGCTCACTGATATGAGTGTCAATCGACACAATGAGGTGGTGGTCGATACTTGTGATGCTTTGCAAATCGACATTGATAAAGTGTCGGTTAATGCTTGTTTCAGACTTGTCTTCCTTGGATATTTTTTGAATAACCTGAAATAAATAAAACACGAAAAATCAGTAATAAATGAAAAATAAACCAAATGTAAAATTTACGAATAGGTTGCCTCCCATGATGCGCTTGTTTATAGTCTTTAGCTTTAAATTGTGGATGTTTTTAGCTAGTATGGAGGTAATGGAATACTTGTTGGAAAACAAGTATCAACATCTTCTCTGCTCATCTCGAACCACATGCCTACAAAGCTTTTGATCCCTTCTTCTTCTTTAGCTATGTGTGCTTGCTGTCTCTGAATGATCTCATGTGTGTAATCCACATTTGGTTGTAGCTCTTTAATACATTTGCTTAACCATCCAATGATGTTGTTGAGAGGGAAATGGATTACATCAATCTTCTTGTGGAACTCATCAAACATTCTCTCTTGAGTTGTATTAATGTCAATTATCATCTCCTCAACTTGATCTCTCTTGTATGTCGCAGGTTCAGGCGGATAATGAGGTGTAGAGTGGTCTCTCGGCATCTGAAAAATCCCTCATATTGTGGTAAACTCAGATAATCCTTCCATCCTTAGCATGTGCAGATCCATCTTCATCTCTGTAACTTTCATACTCATACTCATATGTTGCTACTACACAGATCTTTCTTCTAGGAGGAACGACAATTACAATTAAGAAAGTCTCTCGATATTCTGGACTCGCATGAGTTTGACTGATGCTGGTTGGGTGTCGATCAATACTTCTCTGACGTTTTCATGCTTTGCGCCAGAATCAAAATAATAAACTACCTCAAATCATGGATCATCTCCAATCTCAATGTAGGGTGTGTGTCCCTTGACATCTCTAATCGGATCATAGAAAATATTCTTGTCTATGAGTGTCAGGCACATCTAATTTGTTTGCATGTTACAAACAGCTCCTATAGTAGCCATGGTGTCTCTCCCAAGTAGTAGAGAAGAATTCTAGTCTATCTGAATATCCATGACATGAAAATCAACCTAAAGGTATCTGACAATTCCTCATGAATTCACCTTAGAGCAATCTAAAAAAGTGAATGATCGAGGCTCAATCTTCAGGCTTAGCTGATTTGCCATCACTCTAAGCATGATACTGACTGGAGAACTTGTATCACATAATGCATCAAGGTAGTTTTGACCTCCAATCTTGCAAGAAACAACAACTTCCTAGGGTCACTCTTCTTCTTCAGTGTAATCATATGCTTCATATTCTCTCTGATCTGATGGAATATGCGCTCAATGTCCTCTATGTGTCTCCGCTCTCTATGAAAAACATCGAGAGCCTATGGTCTCAATAAGCATCATCGAATGACATATATTCAAGGATCATCAACATCCTCTTGGAAAAACTATCCATCTCCTTCTCATTAGTTGCTCTACTTAATTGCTTTTAAACCATGTTCTTCTTTCTCTTATAAGTTGGTCGCTCAGTAGCCTACTCAATGATCATAGGCTCTGGTGCATTCAGGTTTCTGATTGGTGTTCACTGTCGGCTTTATTTATGTCTGAGACTAGTGTCTTTTTGCATTCAAAAAGTTTGCATTAATACTTCGCAATCAAACTTGGTATATGATTTGCTCAAATTGTCCTAGAGAAACTCTCTCAAATAAGAGATCGACTGAAGTACTTAAGGATCGTATCCACATAGACTCGATATCTCACACAATAGACTTAGCTTTAGATTAAGCTAGGTTAAAATATATAAAAGTAGTAAATCAAGTAAGAAACTAAAGAAGTAAATAATGGGAGTTGTAAAACGATGGAAGGAGGGTGCTAGACTTAGGGTTTTATTCAGGGTATCATAACTCAATCTATCCTAAACTCAAATTCATATTAGCAAGTAACCCAGCTCTTGCATGCACTTACTAACCATATGCCTGGAATCATGTGATTTCAGCTTCTGCATGGGAGCCTATGAATGAGTGTCGACCGATACTTCTGAATATCAATTGATACTCCTTCCAGGTAAGCGTTCAGACACAATTGGATATGTTCACTAGGTTAACTAAACCAGATCTCGTATGCGCCTAACAACCTAGCTCAACATGATTTAGTTCCGGTAATTGACCATGCTTGCGTGCACATAACTATCCTATGATCAGGTTTCTAGTTAATTACTCTAGAAACAAGTAGTAAGAACAATCATGTAAATGATTCAGTAGATTTACCCTAACAATTCTATAAATCACAAGTTCATCAAATCCCTAGAAAATCCCTAAATCTAATAGGGATCTACTCAAACATGATAGATGAAACACAAACCATAGATGAATAGTGAAAATAGAAATCAATAATAAAACCAAAGGAGCTCCAAGAGGACTATGAAAGAGTTACTCTCTTCTCTCATGACCTAAAACTAAGAATAAAAGAAAGCATAGCTTCAACAATGGCTTAGAAAACATATAAATAGGGTTAAAAATCGGTCAGAGGCAAACTTGTAACATGTAGGACTTTTTGGGCGTAAGTCAATCTTAAATTAAGTTGGTATGTCTTCCCGTGAGAGTGTCAAGCGACACAAAAGAAGAGGTGTCGACCGACACTCCTTGGATCTCTTGAATTCTTGACAGCTTCCTCTCGCGAGTCAGAAAGACCACTCTTTCGTAAAACGAGAATAACATTTGATACAAGATCTTGATTGACTTCTAACCGGTGGCATCAACAAGCCAACTCACAGATCTATCTTGTTTCAAATGAGCTCAATCGCGTCGTGAGAATATTTCCATCCATAGCTAAAATTCTAATGTATCTGCGCATTCATGTACTTCACAAAGCTCTAGAATCTCAAAAGTTCTCCCAAACGTACCTGAACCTTAAAATACTCTAAAGATGACTCCAAACACATATAATAGACTCTAAAAACACTTATACCATGGCCTAAAAGTGATAAATTTCACGGTATATCAACTCCCCCAAAACTTATCATTTTGCTTGTCCGCAACCAAAACATAGAATAATCTTGTGAAAGAGCTTTGAAACGCATGGACTCATACAATTTAAAACTTACTACCATCACCTCTGCAATGTTGCAAGCCACACCGAATCAATGCCAACTTTAGAGATATCTTATATACTCTGTCTTGACTTAGCAACTATACCATTCAACCAACAACTTAGCTAATATTATCTGACATACCCCTCTACTAACTTCGTTTCTTACATTATAAAAATGCATGCTTTACCTTATGAGTATCAAAGTACACATAGATTCTTACCATAACAGGTTTCTGAACACACATGTAGCCTTTTAGAGTTCTTTTTTTCTCCCTTCTCTTAGTCAATGTTTCCCTTATTTGAGGGTGTCATTTTTTTATTAACTGAAATATTTGGACAGGCTTCCATAAATCAAGGCCTAATGGTTGTAGCCACCATTTCATGTTCACGATTTTTTAACCTTTATCTCTTTCTAGAAATATATGAATCAAGCTCTAATGGTTGTAGCCACCAAATTCTTTTAAATTCTTTTTACTCTGAAGGGGGAGAGAGGGGAACTAGATACACACATACTTTTACCTTACATACATGCAAGAAGAGTCTGCTCTAGTGTATACCAAGCCCCACGACAAGCAAATTAAGTTGATTAGGTTGGCGGTTCGCTTTACTTCCTTCAGCTATTCTAAGCAAGTGTGGATGTTACTGGCAGATGATCCACTTTGGTATTTTCATCCAGTACATCCTGCAATCAGTAAATCTAAGAATGGTGCTAGAGAGTGGTTAGATAATAAGTAAAATTGAAAAAAAAATAATAATCTCTTTCTTGACTCTACAAAACTCAAATAAAATCATAAAACTCAAAATAAAACACAACATCAGTAACTACATCCCCTAGACTTAAACAACACTATCCCTAGTGTTATACAATTCGAGATTGGCAAGAAAATAAATCCTAAGTAAAATTTTAACAAGGAGAAACGGTCGTACCTGCCGTCAGGATTGGATGTCGATCGACACATCTAAGTGTCGAATGATACTCGTGATGTAGTGTCGACCGACACTGGCTGGTTGTCGATCGATGCCGGTATATCAAGTCATCTTCCTTGGATTTTTGATCTTACCTATGAACAGTGATGCTGCTATGGTATCATTCATGTTCATCTATTTTTTTTTACCTGCAATAAATAAAACTCAAAAACATCAGTAGTAAATGAAAAATAAAACTTACCTAACAGTGGGTTGCCTCCTACTTAGCGTTTTTTTCAGCATAAGCTTAACTTCTGGAGATCAAATGTGGTATAGATGAGAGTAAGAACATACTCCAAAAAAACTCTCAATGTGTACTTCTTTCAGGTTCAAGACACTTCTCGTAAAAGCCTCCATAGACTCTTCTCCTTTTTCTACCATCTTAGAAATAAAGAGTACTTGAATCTTTTCAAAAGGCTGTGAGAAGCATCTGTTACGCTCTATGTATTTCCTGATTCCATTTGAGAAGTGAGGAATCAATGACAATTGAGGAATGGCCTTGGTCCTTTTTCTCTTCTTCTTCTTCTTCTTCTTCCTAATTTTGCTCTTTCCCCAGACTTGACTATTCATGTCTCTGGGTGTTGATATCAGAGGGTTGTCGAGCGACACTAATGTAATACTGACCGATACTGGTACCAAAGAGACCTTTTTGACATCATTCTCGAGACCTAATTTTTCTTGACAAACAACTATAAGCAGATGATCGTCGACTATCCCAATGCCAAACCATAGATGCACACTTATGTCGGGTGGAATAGGAAATCTAACTCCAGTAATAGCGCAAAGAACCACAAAATTCACAAGGTCATTTATCCTCTTCACTCGTTTGTGGCAACCAATAGCCTCTTCTACGCAGATAGGTGGTCTCAGATGTTCGGGGATAACAAGTTGTGAGAACCTAAGACTTGTACAGTCTCTCCTCAATTGGTTCCAGCCCAACCATGAAACCTTGCAATTCTTCCAACGATGAGTGTCGATCTAAATCAACTGGGGGTCTATTGATGCTAGCCTTAGGTGAATTTTCAGATCATTTCCTAGGGTGTATTGATCTTCATCGAGCTTCAGATCCATGTTATGACCTAAATTTTCTGAATGTTCTTCATCCTTTAGCTCCAAGAAATCTTCCATTTCGTTTTTTTCTATCAAATCCAAGTTTTCATGATGTTCTTCATCCTCTAGCTCCAGGAAATCTTCTATGATGATTTCTCTATTCAAATCTAGGGCAATATAACAGCTTCTTACATCGGTGCTCTTAAAGATTGTCTACTGATCAAGCTCAGTGTCGAGTTTGTAATGTTCTGAGGACAACTCGATCTTTCAGGGATTTCAAGAAGTGTCGACTGACAGCAGGGGTTGGTGTCGATCGATACTATGGTCGGATCACCAATATCAGCTTCTTCTTCTCCGCTTAGCTCTCCAGATCCATGTTATTCATCACCATTCGCCATTATGTGGTTGACCAGCTGTCATGTGTTCAGTTTGTCCTTCTTCTTCTGCCAACCTTCAATGAGCTTGTTCCATTTATCATTGATTTCCCTTTCTCGAGTTGCTGCAGCTTCATCAAGAAATTGTAGAAGAAGGCTCTTTAAATTTCCTACTAGAAAGTTAAAAATCCTGGCTGCAGTTGACTGAACAAGCTAAATACATCCCCAAAGAGAGAGTAGGGGAAAATCTTGCAGAGTATGTGGTCTTCAGACACTTCGTGATACTCGTTCCTTGAGACTAAATCCTCAAGTTCTTCAATGTGGTTTTGGGGATCTTGGTGAGGAAGACCGTGAAACGGATCATGACCTATCCAATCATACCATTCACGGCTCAGCTCAATGTCATTCATCTCAGCAACAAGAATCACATCAGGGATTACTGCACTTGGTGCATGAATCAATTGTCCATTGTTGCGAGTGTGACCTTCTTCTTCTCGTAAGATCTCATTCTCATCAATACTCAGTATTAGTACCTCAGTCATCTATGTCTTCCCTCAATAAATGTCGATCGACACTGGATGAGTGTCATTTGAGACTTGTGTCTTTACGTTTTCGATCGCTGCTTGGAGGGTGTCGATTTCCCTCTTATACTTATAGATCGCACATGAATCAGCATGTTTCTTCTTTGAAGGACCCAAAAATCCTCTTCTCATCGATTCCTCATACTGAGATGTATGTACCTGAAACAAAAGAAAAGAAAAGAAAAGTAAGTAAAATTCAAAAGAAAAACCTAGATGAAATCCTACAACTTGTCTAATCGTAGAACAAAACCGAGTGTAGTGCCTTCCCTTAGGGGCTTTAAATATCTTCCTTGAGTTCCTCAAATCTTCTAGTTTTATTTCTTCTCTTAGCAAGATCTTCCGCCGATTTCATCTCGCGGTAACCCCTCAACTAGCTTTCTCAATTTAACAAGTAGCCTTCTTACACTTCCTTTTCTTGATTTTCTAGGGTTTCTATTTTTTAGGCGCGTTCTTCCCTCGATTATTCCCATAGAATTCTTTGGGTTTTTATTTTTGGTACCTGGGTTCAAAGATGGGAGACAAATCTAGCCATTTTCTAGGTTCTTCTTCTATAGGTAAAAGGGTCAAATCAAAGAAGAAAACCAAGGTTGAGCCGCCATCTATTGTTTCCTTGACTCCTCTGTAGATCTGATGGCAGAAGTTGAAAGCCCTAGGCCGGCAGTTATTCCGACGAAATCTCAGAAAGTCGGCCTCATCTCGAAGATCGGGGAGGAAGAAGTTTCTAAGTGGAGAAGGAAGTATTCTCTTTCCAATGACATCGTGATTCGAGTTCCCGGTCCCTTTGACAGGGCTTTGGATTTCAAAGCTGACGATGTTCTAGCTTACGAAGCCTTTTTTTATCAGGATTTCGGGATCAAATTACATTGTCGATAGATAAAATATCAGAGATGCTTGATATTTTTTCGGGTCAGCTAAATCCTCCATCTTCGAGGACCTTGATAGCAATTCAGAACCTTGGTGATCTTGAAAATATTTTCTTGGAGGTACTTCATATCCTCTTTGAATGGTGGAGAGGCAGGTTATATCTTCATCCTCGCAACAGCAATACTCTTGTTCTGGAAATACCGTAGAACGACAGAAAGCGTCATCCGTTGTTCGACAAGCGTTGGACCGAAAAATTTGCTTTTACGACCCTCAATGGTATTTTTTACTTTCTGGCATTTTGCTGGTGGTTATTGGAGTTGTAGTGACACCTTCCTTATTTTTGTGAATGCACTTCTAAGGTACTTTTTCCCTTTTGCAGAAGTGTCTCGCCTGTCTTCATATGTGGTAAGGAAAACGGCTGAGGAAGTCTTAAAGATTCCTATCAAACGGTGTCAGATTCCTTTTTTAGTGAGCAAGGAGGCTTTGGAACAATGCAGCATGTGGGGTAACTTCGATCCGTCTTTTCAAATCTCAATTGTGTAGCAGTTCTTCTTTTGCTGTCTTGAGATATTTCTAGGAAACATGTCTGGATCCACATGAGAGGAAGTTCTGGCAGCGTATCATAAGGCTTTGGAGGCGGTTTCGGTGAAAAAGAAAACACCATAAAAGCGTACTGCCCTTGATAGAGATGATGATTTTAAGTTTGTGAGGAGAAGCGCGGGTAGTAATAGCAAAGTTGCCGTCGACCCGACACCTTCATCTTCAAAGAAGTAGAAAGCTTCAAGGTCACTTCCTAAGGTTTCTCCTCAATCTCCGGATGATCAGATCAAAGTTCTGGCTAACCTCAATGCTAAGGTGTTCCCTTCGATTCCCGACGGTAACCCTTCTGACATAGTCCAATATCTTCAAGACGACTTGTTTCAGGTGAAATATCCTCCCTTTACGATTGGCGTAAATGAATTTCCACTTGATTTTCTTGATCATTTTTTATACAGGTGATGTCTCAGCTGTTTCATCTCGGTGAGCGGATGGACGAGCAGGCTTCGAGCAAAGATGAGATGGAATCTCTGACTTCCCAGCTGCGGGAGGAGAAGGATAAGAGCCTCGCTAGGGAGAAGGATAAGAGCCTCGCTAGGGAGAAATATATTGGGGCCCTCAAGCTCAAGGTGAAGAACCAGAAGGAAGCTGGAATCTTGGCGGCGTTGAACAATGCTGAGTTGAGAAAGAAGCTGGAGGATTTGTAAGAGGATTGGACCAATCTAAAGATGGCACAAGAATCCTTTCATGATGAAATGGCTATGGAGGTTAATGGTTCTACAGTGGTGGGTCGCTGGGAGTTAATGAGGGAATGGCTAAATCAGCAAACGGATAACTAGAAGCCGACGTCTGAGCTGGAGCGATACAAGATGGTGAATACATCTGAATCCAAACTCAAGGGGCTTCTGCATCCTTCTTTCGAAGATGGTCCAGTGATCCCATGGAAAGAAATAGCAAAAGAAGCTCTGGCATCTACTCCTGACGATGAGTCCGAGAAGTTTCCTCCGGCATGAATATCGACCTTCTCTTTTGTCCTCTCTCATGTTTTGAACATTGCACCTGGATAGGGGTTTTACTTTTGTTGTGTTGGTTCTTCCGAGGCCTTAAGACTTAATGGGTCTTTGTGCCTCCTTTTGAAATGCATTTCCGGCTTTCCTTGCTCTTGCCTTTTGAGGCGTTCTATAGTAGCTTGCTTCTTTATATTCTCAAAACCCGTAGTTCAAGGGAGAATACTCTGATACATAAATGAAAGAGTCCTTGATTCCAGGCTGGAATCCGAAGGAGATATAAATCCTGATTTCTGGAAATTTTTTGGGTCTCTTCGTTCTCTTTTGAAGGATGCTAGAGTTGAAAGGATAGCATGCGAGAAGGAAAGCTCTACAACTATAAAGAGAGTAATTCTCTCTCCATTCAGACAAGTAGTAAGAACAACCTTTGGCGCATGCAAGAGTTGTAGTGATCAGTCAACACTCATTCATAAGTTCATATGCGAGAGCTGGAATCACATGATTTCAGGCATCTGATTAGTAAGCACATGCGGGAGCTGGTTTACTTTCTTATATGAATTTGAGTTCTAGGATCAAACCCTTAGCATCTAAAGATTAGAATTCTGATAACCTGAATGAAACCCTAACTCTAGCACCCTCCTTCCATCGTTTTACGAATCCCATTATTTACTACTTTAGTTTATTACTTGATTTACTGCTTTTATACATTTAACCTGGCTTAATTTAAAACTAAAGTCTATAGAGATATCGAGTCTCTCTGAATACGTTCCCTAAGTATTGTAATCGATATCTTATTTGAGAGAGTTACTCTAGAATAATTTGAGCACATCCAGTTCGATTTTATGACCCTTCCTTGTTTTTCGACTTTCTAGCATTTTCATAGTGGGTTATAGGAGCTGTAGTGAAACCTTCCTTCTTCTTTTTGATGGGTTATATTATTTTGATATGTTCACTAGGTTAACTAACCAGCTCTCGCATGCGCCTGACCACGTAGGTCAATTGTATTCAGTTCAGGTAATTGAACATGCTCTCGCGTGCGCCTAACTATCCTATGATCAAGTTTCTAGTTAATTACTCCAGAAACAAGCAGTAAGAACAATCATCTGAAGGCGTCAATAGATTTACCCTAACAGTTTTATAAATTACAAGTTCATCAAAACTCTAGGAAATCTCTAAATGTAACAGGGGATCTACTCAATCATGATAGATGAAACAGAAATCATAGATGAAAGGATTTCCTCTCTTCTCTCCTAACCTAAAACTAAGAATAAAAGAAAGTGTAGTCCTCAACAATAACTTAGAAAACATATGAATAGGGTTAAAGGGGCAGTACTGCAATATATGGGAGCTTTTGAGCCTAAATGGGTCTTGAATTAAGGTCATATGTCTTCCCGTGAAGATTTAGAGCGAAATCAAGGAAGAGGTGTCGATCGACACTCCTTGGATCTCTTGAATTCTTGACAGCTTCCTCTCGCGAGTCAGACGGACTACTCTTTTGTAAAACATTCATAACCTTCGATCCAGGATCCTGATTGACTTCTAGCCGGTGGCATCGAAAAGATAACTCAAATCTTTATCTTGTTTCAAAATATGAGATCAATTCCACCGTGGAAAGACTTTCATCCATAGCTAAACTTTGGATGCATTTGTGCAGCCATGCACCTCAAAAAGCTCTTGAATCACCAAGCTCTCCAAAACGTACCTTAACCCGAAAATACTCTAAAAAGACTCCAAACGCATATGATAGACTCTAAAAAGAATTACACCATGGCCTAAAACTGGCAAATTCCATGGTATATGAACTTTCCCAGACTTGTCTGTTTGCTTGTCCTCAACCAAAACATAGAATAGTCTTGTGGAAGAGGTTTGAAAACGCAGGCACTCACACAAATTTAAACTTACTATCATCACCTCTGCAATGTTGGAAGCCACATCGAATAGATGCCAACTTTAGAGGTATCTTCTGTATTCTGTCTTAGTTTAGCAGCCATTCCATTCAACCAACAACTTAGCTATACCACCTGACATACCCCTCTACTAGCCTCATTTATTACATATTTAAAAGTTTAATGCTTTAACTTGTAAGTATCGATTACACATAGATTTTTACACCAACAGGTTTTTGAACAAACATGCAACCTTTTCTAGTTATTTTCCTCCCTCTCTTCTCACTTCTCTTAGTCAAAGTTTCTCTTATTTGAAGGATGTCATTTTATTTTATTTTAATTATCTGAAATTTTTGGACAAGCTTCCATGAATCAACCCCTAATGGTTGTAGCCACTAGTTCAAGTTCACTTAATTTTTGACATTTATCTCTTTCTAGAATTCTATGAATCAAGCTCTGTTGGTTGTAGCCACCAAATCATGTTCAAATTCTTTTTACTTTGAAGGGGGAGAGAACTAGCAACACACATACTTTTTCCTTATAGTCATGCAGGAGGAATCGGATCCACTGTATAACAAGCCCCATGACAAGCTAATTAAGTTTGTTAGGTTGGAGGTCCACTTTGTTTCATTCAGACATTCTATGAAAATGTGGATGTTACTGGCAGATGATCCCCTTTGGTGTTCCATTCAGTACACTTTGGAATCAATAAATCTAAAAATTGTGCTAGATAATGATTAGATAATAAGTAAGATTGAAAAAGTTCATAATCTCCTTCTTTACTCTATAAAACTCAAATAAAATTATAGAACTCAAAATAAAACACAACATCAGTAACTACATCCCCTAGACGTAAATACCACCGTCTCTAGTGTTATACAATCCAAGATTGGCAAGGAATTCAATCAGAACTAAATTTTAACAAGGAGAAATGGTCGTACCTGCTGTATGGATTGAATGTCGATCGACACAGTTAAGTGCCGACTGATTCTCGTGATGTAGTGTCGACTGACACCGGCCTGTTGATGTGGGAATAAAAAAATTTTGAATCTGAGTTTGGTTAGTTCGATTGAAGGAAGCTAAGCTCAATTTTTTGTTTATTTAAAATATAATTTACTGATCAATATGTGGTTACCAAACGCCTTAAGAGAGAGAGAGAGATCGAAAGGAAAAGGTACAAGCGATTGATTAGATCTAATGTTCTTGAGAAACCCTAGATCGTGAATCGGTTGAAGTGTGTCTATTTTTTGATCCCCTCTTTGTTCGCCTTTCCTCTCCCTTTATACCGAGCCCATAACTCTTCGAATTGCCCTAAATTTGTTCGCCCTAAAGGGTCAGGCCTACAATCGGGTCTTAATGGGATTTTTGGCTGGGCGGGACTTCGGGGCCGGAGTCGATCGATCAATTGGGTGTACCACCTCGACGAGTTGCTCGAGTGATCCTTATGTTGACGTTGGCTTCAAGCTGAGCCTAACCGACTCCGATCAATTTGATGTCGGCAATGGGCCGAATTCTTTTATTAGATGGGCCTTGTTGAGGATATGGAATTCCTCTCCAAAAGTAACCTCCCCCCAGTTCATTGACTGGTGTCAGTCCATCTTAATGAATTTACAAGAATTAGTCTTGAGAATAATGGAATCGGCTGGGATTGAAAAAAGTAACGAGTTTGGGAAAAGCTTTATTTGCTGACCGAAGAGCACTCAGGCCTGACTTGTGCCAGATGATCGCCTGGTGAAGCGTGATTGATTTCGTTCTTAATCGAAAATTTTCAGTAGTAAACCGATTTAACCGGCCTCGTTTACTTTGAGGGAATTAATCGGTGATTTCGGTTTGTGCTGACCTTGAGGCCCGTGCCTTTTGCTATAAATAGAATTCTTCCTTTTCATTTTCTTCACTTCCTTCTGAATCCAAAAAGTTATTCTCTCTCTCACCGATTTTCTTTTCCTTTTTGCTCTTCGATTTACGATCTACCACCGCTGACCCCCTACTTTTCTGATTATCACTCCGCCTCTGACTGTCGAGTGAACAATTTTGTCTTCTCAGAAAAAAATATTCTATGTCTGAAAAAGGTAAGGGCGTTCACACTGCTATGAGTCCTTCGAGGAAAATATCGCTTGGCCCAAAATTGCTTGGTTCGGCGAGTAGGGCTCATCGCGGCATTTTGAATGATGCATCTCGCCCTAACTTGGATCGAGCTTGCGACACTGAGGATATGTCCCAAACGGATGGAGACGGGCGGTGTTCTGAAGATGATGAAGAAGAGACAGATTACGCTAAGGATGATTCTGCGACAGAGGATGACGCCAAACGTTGTTCATGTGGATCCAGATCCGTCGATACTGGAAAAGATGCCGAGCGAAGTTAGAACAGTGTCGATGAGTCTGAGAGGTACATTGGCGTGCTTGAAACCGTTGAGCGCTTAATCCTGTTCCATTACTATCGCAACATGACAATCAAATAGCTTCCATATCCAAGTTCCGCGAATGCGAGCAAAGGAAACCTTCAACATCATTAGAACTCCTCGCTGAGCGTGATTGTAAGTCCTCTATTTTTTTCGCGCGGATTCTAAAGGAAAGAAGCTAAAGCTTCCACTAATGGGCAAGATTCCGAAGGAGTATCCAAGTTCCGGGAATGCAAGCTCGGAAACTTCCAACATCACTAGAACTCCTCCCTGAGCGTGATTGTAAGTCCTTTCTTGTGTTTCAATGGATTGGTCGTCACAACTTCCTCGCGCGGATTCTAAGGGAAAGAGGCTAGAGCTTCCACTAATGGGCAAGATTCCCAAGGAGTATCCAAGTTCCGGGAATGCGAGCTCGGAAACCTCCAACATCACTAGAGCTCCTCTCTGAGTGTGACTGTGAGTCATCTATTTCTTCTCATGTTTCCTTTCTTCCCTTCAATAATAGCGCCTTGTGTTTTAATCAGGCTACTGCTCGTTTGAATCTCCTGATACTGGAGTACTCTATCTCTTCTCCTGTTTCTTTTCTTCCCCTTCAATAATCGCTCCTTGTGTTTTAATCAGGCTACTGCTCGTTTGAATCTCGTGATTGTAAGTCCTCTATTTCTTCTCATGTATCCTTTCTTCCCCTTCAATAATCACCCCATGTGTTTTAATCAGGCTACTGCTTGTTTGTAGGAGTATCCAAGTTCCGGGAAGGCGAGCTCGGAAACCTCCAAAATCACTAGAACTCCTCCCTGAGCGTGATTGTAAGTCCTCTATTTCTTCTCATGTTTCCGTTCTTCCCCTTCAACATCACTGAGTGTGATTGTAAGTCCTCTATTTATTCTCCTATTTCCTTTCTTCCACTTCAATAATTTGGCCTTGTGTTTTAATCAGGCTACTGCTCATTTGAATCTCTTGATACTGGAGTATGAAAGGGCATTATGATAGGCGAAGATCAATATCGGTAAGGCCGAGGCGACCATCAAAGCCAAATATGGTGAGTTCAAGGCGATCAAGAAAGACGTCCTTACAAAAGCTAAAAAGATCATTGCAGAAAGGAACCGTTTGAACAGAGAGTGTAAGCTGGCTAAACAAAGGGGTGCTGATCTCGAGAAGGAAAATGAGGCCGGCCGAGAGACCATCAAACGGATGGAGAAGGAGAAAATCGAAGAGGCAAAGAGGACGAAAAAAGAATTGGATCGTTTAAATAATCGCAGCCATGAGGTGTTGCTTGAAAGGAGGCGATTTGAGGCTAGGATGTTTTCGAAATACAACAATTGGTTTGAGAAGTTCCGAGAATATATGTCCGATCGGGAAAGACATGAGGTGAAACTTTTCCTTCACAGCCAAGTTTCGGGGGCATTAGGATCCATGTACTTGATGGAAATATGGGGCTTACAAGTCCCGAAAAGGCTTGATCGCTGACAAGGCCAAGTATAAGAAGGAAGCCAAAGACGTCAAGGTCGAAGACGTCGAGGTCAAAGACATCACGGAGCAAGACTTTGCCATCTCCCCTCTTTGTCTCGAGCTGTTCTATGGCTTCGATAAATTTGGGTCCAATTTGAAGGCGATCGATTCATCGACTGCTATAATTCTCTGATCACCAAAATCTGAAGGGGAACATACCTCTGTTGTTTAAGATCGCGAGATTGCCCACCAATCGAAGCCCGGATTTCTGCCGATGTGGAGAATCTCTCGACCAATCTTGCAGAGTCTACCCTCGTTATTCAGACACGGGAGGTTTGTACGGATGGTTTAGCAGGGCCGACTCTCGAGAGCCAGCCTCTCGATCAAGAATGAAATACTCTCTTGTTTTTATTCTCAAACTTTTTTTGTACTTTTTGATGGGCCTTTTCGATTGCCATGTTGTTGTTGTTATTTTTTCTTTGTTGTAATCATGGAAAAAATGTGTCTCCCTTAGTTGTGATTATCTATCGTCGTGGAGAACGATGTTCTTTTCACGTTGGCCATTTATTTTTTCCCTGCTAAAGCCTTAGGAACTTTTTTCCTGACTTAACATAACCATGCTGCTTTTAGTCGATAGGTATTTAAACAAAAATATCAAACTGCGACGAGCTATCGATCTTCCATTTCAATCGCTCGGCCCAATCAAGATCGCTTCATATATTGGGGAAATATGGATCCATTGGTTGGCGTTGAGTGGAAGGGGAGTGGTCATATGGTTCGCCTTTGTGAATTTTAGTCAATCATCATCGAGTAGAGGTGCCTTGTGGTTACCTCGTCGAGTCAGAAAAATTCCGGAAGGGTTAGCCCTTGGTTAAGGGGTCGATCACTCGGCTTGCGGAGATTATCACATGGGATTCATTGTTCAGCATCGAACCTAGGGACGTGCATAATTTTGGATCCGAAGAAGGGCCTGGTCTCGTAGCTCTTTTATCGCGTCGAGGGCATTGAGCTTAATGTCTTTGTGCAGTTCGAAGTTCGGGGCCATCTTCGTCCGGCGCAATCTGGTGACACTGACTTCTGCTGGGGCCATTGCTTCGATTTCGTAAGCCAAAGAGAATGGAGTTTGTCCTGCTGCACTTCGCAAAGTTGTTCAATAGGACCAGAGGACTCCATCTAGATCATCCGCCCAGTATCCTTTTGAGATCGAGAAGTTTCTTGATCCCGTCAATGATCGTGTTATTCCTGGCTTCTTCTTGACCGTTTCCCTGCAGATAACTAGGCGTCGACGTGTTAAGGCGGATTGCCCATCTTTCACAAAAGCCGCATAAGTTATTCGAGGTGAACTGGGCTCCGTTGTCGGTGAAAAAATCGTAAGGGAGGCCATGCCGGCAAATGATGTACTTCCAAGGGAATCTTTGCAATTCCTTATTAGTTACTTGACCAGGTGCCTTTTCTTCCACCCATTTGTTTAAGTAATCCGTCATGACGATTCTGAATTGTCGTTATCTCGAGCTTGGTATTTTCCTGATTATATCTATCTGCCAACGAATAAACGGATGAGGTGGCGTGGTTGTCCTCAGAAGCTCGGTCGGAGAGTGTATGTTTGGTGTGTGCCTTCGGCATTTGTTACATTATTTAGTGTAGGCCTCGCAGTCGGGGACCATGGTTGGCCAGTAATGGCCTAGATCATTAATTTTGAGGACCAACGCTTGGCTGCCCGAATGGTTACATGCTGCTCCCTCGTGGGTTTTGACCATGAGCAGGCGCGTTTCTTCCCAATGGATGCAGGTTAGCAGGACTTTGTTTTCTGTTCATCGATATAATTTGTCGTCCAACATGACGTAGCCTTCGCCGGCGCGCCTCCCATTTATTGGTTGGCAGGGTTCCATTGGCTAAGTACTTGATGAAAGGTATTCTCCTATCAAGAAGTAGTTCCTCCTCGCTATCGGTCGGCCCATTAGTCTCCATATCATTGGTCTTTGTGATTGACGCCACGGTGATATTCGCCTCATGAGGAGGTGGAATACTTGGTTTGTTGATGTTCTGGATCGCTATCGTTCGACGCACTTTATTGCTATCGTTCGACGCACTTGATCGTTTGGACTGCTGTCGAGTTTCGCCAGAGCATTTACGCAAACATTTTCTCCACATGAGATTTTCATTAGTTCGACGAAATCAAATTCTTTGGCGAGGTTCTGAATTGGTCGGAGATATACGTTCATTCGTTCGTTCTTGGCATCATAGTCCCCACCGAACTGATTGGCGGCCAATTGGGAGTTACAGTACGCATGGATATGCTTTGCACCGAAGGCCATGGCGAGTCGCATCCCAGCCATAAGAGATATGTACTCGGACTCGTTGTTGGATGCCTTGAACCCTATTCTAAAAAATTGGCGAAGTAACTCTCTTGTTGGCGATTGTAAGTGGACGAAGATTCCAGATCCCTTGGGGGAAGTTGATCCATCAACATGCATGACCCAATGATTGCTTGGCAGTTTGAAAATTTGTTAGAGCTCCTAGGGAAGTTCGATTATCAAGCCGACCAGTACGTGAGACTTTTCGGCCTGCTTGCTTTGAGACATAATGTCATATTCGCTGAGCTTGATCGCCCATTTAGAAAATCGGCCTGAATGGTTTGTGTTTTGCATGATCGTTCGCAAGGGTTGATTGGTCAGTACGACGATCGAATGAGAATGGAAGTGTGGCCTGAGTTTCCGTGCTGAAGTTATGACGGAGAGGGCCATCTTCTCAAAGGTCGAATACCGATTTTTCACGTTGGTCATCTGTTTGCTGATATAGAATATATGTTTCCGTTCTCCACTATCTTCTTTTATTAGGAGATTGCTATACGCCATGGAGGAGACTGCGATGTACAGATAAAGTGTGTCTCCTTTATCAGGTTTAGCCATTACCAGAGGCGTCGTAAGATAGTGTTTGATCCGATCAAACGCCTCTTCACATTTCTCATTCTAGACAAATTTCTTGTTACCGCACAACAAATCGTAGAAGAGAAGGCATTTATCGGTCGAGTGGGAGATAAATCGGTTGAGGTCCGCCACACGACCGGTTAATTGTTGTTCTTATTGGATATTTTGGGGCTAGTGAGATCAAAGATTACGGAAATCTTCTTCAAATTCACTGCGGTTCCTTGCTGGGTTACGATCTAACCGATGAATTCTCTGGACGTGACTCCAAATGTGCACTTGGCTGGGTTGAGCGTTATGCCATATTATTTAAAGTTTCAGAAGCAATATGTCAAGTGGTCGAGATGTTCGATCGCTACAAAATAATTTAACAACATATCCTCGATATAGATATCCATAGTGTCTCCCAATCAAGCGAATATTTGGTTGATAAGTCACTGGTAGGTAGCGCCTGCGTTTTTGAGACCGAACAGCATGACCTTATAGCAATGTGTCCCCCTATCTGTGATGAAAGTCGTTTCTCCTGGTCGTGGGGGTGCATCTCAATCTGGTTGTACCCGTAGAACGATTCCATTAATGTTAACAGCCTGTTTCCAGTCGTTGATTCGACAAGGCGATCGATAAGGGAGAGGGGAAGCTGTCTTTCGGGCATGCTTTGTTTAAGTCGGTAAAATCATTGCAGACGCGCCACTTTCTGTTCTTCTTCCTGACAACCACTGGGTTGGCCAAACACTCAGGCTATCTGACCTTGGTTATGCCGAGCAATCGTTCAACCTTCTAGTTTACAACTTTCAATCGCTCGGGGCCCAATTTGCGTATTTTTTGTTGAACCGGTTTGAAGGTAGGATTGGCGTTAATTTCGTGAGTTGTGATAGAAGGGCTTATCCCTTTCATGTCTGAAGTCCACAAGTGAAGGTTGAGGCATCCGGGAGATAGGCGCCGACCCTGACCATTTTGTTTGGGTCATTCTCATCAATGGGGACTTCCAGGATTTCTTCCTTTAATGGGAAGATTTTCTTGATCGGCTTAGTTATGGCATTAACATGGGAGGACATCTGTCGGATCTTTACTTTGGCAACAAGGAGATCACGAGTTGTGGCCTCGTCTCCATGGAGGGTGACAATTCGACCGTCAATGTCAGGGAACTTGACGCATTAATGATAGGCTAACAAAATCGCCCACATTGTGTGTACCATGGCGTGCCGATATCACGTTTTACGGAGCTTTTACATCGATGATGGAGAACTTGACTTTCTTAGTCACGTCTTGTACGTGTATGCACAGTCGGATGGTGTCGAGCATTGTTTTATATTACCCGTTGAACCTAGTTAATGAATGTACCGAGGGTTTTATCGTGCAGAGATCGATCCCCATTTTTTCGAGAGTATCCTAGAAGATTAGGTCGATGGAACTCCCGGTATCGATGAGGAATTTGGTCACGTTGCAGTTCCAATTCCAAATTTGACAAGAAGGGAATCGTTATGTGGCATGTGAACACCGGCAGCGTCTTCGGCGGATAAAGTAATAAGGGGATCATTCTCCGGGATGGCGGGTCATGCTTCGAGGTTCCTTTCTTTCGGCAGAAATCCTTGATGGATCGGACTGAACCGTTTCAGGTTGGCGACCCTCCCATTATAACATTCAATCGCTCTAGATTTTCTGCCCTTTTCGCTTTTGTTTGGTTCAATAATGTTCGTAAATAAGACATTGCTTCTGGGGAAGACGCGACTTTGGGTCGTTCGTCATCCAATCGATTGAACTTCTCTCGCAGGTCGATGGACTTTAGGTTTATTGCTGATCGGAGGTCACACTTTTTAGCCTCGAGTTTGTGACGGGTGTCTGTTGTGCTTAACAACCTAATATTCGAGTTCTCGATCGCCTAGTGTAGATCATTGACAACAGATTTGCCGACCGCTTGACCTATTTCCCGCTTGAGGGAATCACGTAGGTCGTTTCTTGGTTGTTTTCTTGCCGTTTTCCCCTTCTTTGATGGATCCTTAGAGGAAGGGGAAGCCGGATCTGCCCTGATTGTCAAGATTTTTTGACGGGATTTTGGCTTTTCCTCGCCAGAGCCAGAGTCTTCGTCGCAGGTAGACAAAAGGCCACGTCTTTCGAGGGGGATATGTTTGTCGAGCTGTCTTGGCTTTTCTTCTTTTTATCTTTGCTTTTGCTCCGACTTTTGTTATTTTTCGTGAGCTTTTGCTTCAGGGTCGGAATTTTCGCTGTCGTTGGCGAATGCTACGAGAAGTGCTTCATGGAGCTGCTTCCATTTGTTGGTGTTGTGCCCCTTCGCCTTGTGGTAGTTTCAATACTTTCGCGTTGAAAGAGATGTTTGAGGAGGCGTTTCGAGGAGGTTGTGTATTTCCGTCGGCGTCAAGTGTCTGTTTGTTCCATTTTGGCCCACAGACGGCCATTGCTGGGTCCGATTGCTCGTCTTCAGGAATGGCATAAATGAGGCCCTTCTTCTTGTTTGTTTTGTTTTAAGGCATGTGTTTCCTTGGTTCTTGATGGGTCTTCGCTGCTTTAGAGGCTGCTTGCTTCATCGCGTTTTTTTTGCTGATGAACGCTCACTTATCCTCTTCAATTTGTATGAAGTTTTTGAAGTGATGTGAAAGCGTCTTGGAGGGAGACGGTAGGGTTGGCATAAAGATCTTCACAGAACTTTGAGTGTATCCATAGGGAGTTTTGCAAGGCTTCGGCGGTGGTGTGATCTGGGACAACCAAGTTAGAGCCGGATTGGAGATACTCATGACGAAGAGCTAGCAAAAGCCTTTGTCCCTCTCTTTCTCGGAGAAATAGATCCTTCCCATCGCTATGTTAAAAACTGTCATGTGATCGGTCGGATATGCATCACCGGAATAGGACGGGATGCGGAGCTTATCCATTGGTCAGATTTTAATTTGTTTAATCCCTTGGTGAAGGGATTTCCGACGTGGCTACGAGAATGGGCTCGATCTCCAGTGCGGAACTCGTCATGTGGTGTATCTTTGAATGGATGTCATGCAGCAAGAGCCGGAGGTCAGCGATTTGGCAACTTGTGACGGATTCTGGGTCGGCGTTCGCTTTTTCGTTGGTGTTGGCAGCATCTTCGCCGCCTCTCTGAGTCACTCGAGCGATCCTTATGTTGACGTTGGCTTCGAGCCAAGCCGACTCTGATCGGCTTGATGACGGCAGTGGGCCAGATTCTGTTAATTGCTGGGCCTTGTTGAGGATATGCCCTTCCTCTCCAACAAAATTCGCATTGTCAAATTTTTAGCAGAGAAATAGAGATTCTCAATTTTTCTTGAGGATCCGAATTCTCTGCGAGGGCCAACAACAAGTGATCAAATAAACGGGAAAATACAGAAAATAATAAAACAAATTAAGAAAAATAGATCTTTATTTAGAATTCACGTAAGAGCGTAGCGATTGTTACGACAAATTGTAAAAGCTTCGGCCGCAAGAGCTGTCAGCAAGTTATTATAGTTCTAGTCACCTAAAACCTTAGACCTAGTTGAGCTGCAGCTCGATAAAAAAAGATGAAAAAGATATGAAAATGGTTTTGTTGATTTTGGACTGAACCTTATGAAAGGCTGTCTATGTACCCCTTTCAAGGTTCAAGCCGAATGTAGTTTAATTAAAAGGAAGTGGAAAAAGAGATCGAACTGCCTATGCGAGTTTGTCTAGAATGAAGCGCAAGTCATAGAATTCGAGCATGTCACGAATAAAGCCTAAGGTTTCTAAGTGCAAAGAGTTCTAAGAGCCTAAAAATCGTCCCCTTCTTCTATTCCTCGGATGTGATTATATATGCCTCCAGAGTCAACCAGCTTTCCTCTTTCGCCCCCGATTCGAGTTTATCCTTCCCCGGAATCTTCCCTTTTTCTTCATAGTTTCATGTTTATCATGGAAACTTAACATTTATCCTCTCTTTTCATTTTCCGTCGTTCAAACCAAGTAAACCATCATTGTATTGGGGCCTGGTCTTTTTTTAAAATCGTAAGTGGGCTATTTTCGAGTTTTTGGCTTTGCGGACTGTTTTACGACTTACACATTTTTATGATTGTCCTCGGAAAAATCGTTGATTTGTCCGAAGTTCGTTTCCATGTACTGATGAAGACAAGCCCATTTAGTCGAGGATACAATGGTGTTAAGTTAACCAGTTTTTTCATGACGATTGACTATAACTTTTACGAGAATACATGTCTTGCTTGTTTTTATTATAAAATCTCAACGAAAACTTTGATTGCGATGAAAGAAAATACATTTCGATCGAGATTAAAAGGAGAACATGATGACAGTGGTAGAGAGAGATAGAGAGAGAGAATGGGAATTAGTTGGGTGACATGGTAGGGAGAGAGAATGAGTTTGACAGCATGGTAGAGAAAGGGATGAGGGGCATCTGAGAAGGGCGACTTGGGAGCTTAGAAAGGCAAGGCGTATCTGAGAAGGGTGAGGGGCCTCTTAGAAAGGCACAACTGAGCCGAGTGTGGTGAGACTCAGCTGAGTGTGGCGAGACTCAGCTCGAATGTGGTGAGCCTAGGACGTGTGTGGCGAGGCCTAGCCGATGTGGCGAGACTAGAGTATGTATGGCGAGATTGGAGAAAGTGTGGCAAGGATGGAGTGTTTGTGTGTGGCGAGACTGAGTGTTGTGCTGCCTTTTCTCCATCCTTGTCTCTTCCGTTGATCACATCTTAAACTTTCGGAACTGTTTTATTTGTTTTACGCGCGTCTCTCCGTAAATATTTTCCGTAAGCTGTTTTTCGAAAGATTATCTCATAGATTTCCATGAGGTTTTTCCACAGAAAATTTCGGAAGTTTTTTTATGAAAGATTTTTTTTAAAACCCGTCATTTATCTTAAAAACCTTCAGTAAGAGCGTTTTTCAGAATACTTCATGTTTGGTTAGAAATTCTTCTATTCCTTGTTCGAGTTGAAATATACAAAGTTTTTTCTTGTACCCTTCCGCAAATAAGTTTGGCTTATGTTGTATGGTTTTGCTAATATTTGCGGCTCATATTTTCTTAAGGCACAATTTATCGAAGGAATTTAGCCATTGATTTTGCCACGACGGATTTTGACCCCAATAGTTAGCCCTCCAGATCGTAAGATTTTATGTGTAAATTCTTCCAAGGTAGTGATATTCGTATTAGGCGGAATCAATGGCTAAAAGGTCTGTTGGCAAGACCGGTTTTCTGAAAGTTGAAGTGGTTGGCTCACTCTTCTTTCCTCATAAGAATGGGATATGATAGGATGGGGGCTGTGCCTTATGAAGGCTGCCTACACAACATTTTGAAGGGATCAAGCCTTTCGTAGTTCTTTCTGAAGTTTGGATTCTTACGACCTTTTTTCTAGTAGGACTTTTACGGTCTAGTCATGTATCGTGTGGAGATTTTCGAACATGTTTCTTCCTATGCATTTATTTTGAATTTTGTCGACCTCGAGATTAGCCTTATAGACTGTTTTTTGGATATATAAAATCATTGGTTATCTCCTTTTAAAAAGGTATAGAGTAGCCATACGCGGAGATGAGAGAAAGAGTGTGAGTTCTCATCTCATTTCTGATGCTCGTCGGATCGTTATACTTGTCGTTATGTAAGATGAGAATACTCGAAGGCTTTTAGTTCCCGGAGTCTCATAAACGTACAAATATAAGCGAAGGGACATATTGTGGAATCTCGTATCGGTCTGTTGATACTATGCCTTGTGATGTGTAAGACCAGTGTGATGGGTTTAGGGCAAGACCTATGCTTACTATCAGTTTAGGGTTTGCAAGAGTGTTTCGGCTTAAATCACCCGTTGCGGTCTCGACCTAATTTCGTCTCAATATTGAAGTATGCGAAAAGGTCTCGGCTTATGTGACTTGCATCGATCGGGAATCAATTATCTCTCCAAAGATAATTTCGAAGTCGTCTTACTGACCAAAAAATTGGATATATTTTATAGCGCGCTATTATCCTTGTGTCAGATGTCTGAGAGCTGATCTCTATGGAGGGAGATGGCTAAGTCTATTTCAGATGTTAGAGATTGTTTGTTGTGATCAGCAAAAAAAAGGAATGGTAAGTGTTACCGTTTGAGTTTGAACCTTCGAGAAGGGTGTGCGTTTTTAGAAGTTGTTAGTGCGTATGACTGTTTGAGTTTCCGAGATGGAACTTTCATCCAGGAATATTTTTTACGACGAAATCCGGTTCTTCGAGTGTTGGCAACTTCGCGCGGCACTAAAGACTAGGCTTTTCTTTCGAGTAAAATTTTATGTAATGAGAATGTGTTAGAGAAGTTTTTTGCGTCTAGCGTGAAGGTATCGTTTGCCCTTGTTATCAAGTATAACATCGGTTTGTTTGCGGAGGTTTTACAGCCAAAGTTCATTTGTATAATGAATAAATCGGAAGCATCTTTCGAATAGAAATTTTCTTTCGTATGCCGTGTTTATTGTTTGAAACATTTGTAGGCTTAGAGATTTTTTTGCAGTGGCGCAAGGGTTTTGTTTCGACCTTGCCGCAGAGAAACAATTTTTTGTTTGCGGATGTTTTATAGTCAAAACCGTTGTTTATGCTTGATTGTTAAATCATTTGATTTGTGATCGAGGAAGTAGGACCAAGGGGTCGCTTAAATTTGTCCCTGGGAAGGAACAATTTCTTTCACTATGCTTTGTGAAGAGTTGGCCTTCCGAGATTTATTTCTTGTATTTTTGGGAGGATGATTTGTATAGCTTTAGGGGCTTTGTTGCAATTGTTTTCTTATATGATGCATTTAAGTGTTAAACATTGTGGACTTAGAATTGTGGAGCATGTAGAACTTGGTCGGTTGACGAGAAATTTTTATTTTCCGTTAACCATTTGGTTGTTAGGACTGAGTCTTGTTATAATGACTTTATCGTATGATTTTCATTTTTGGGTTATAGATAATTGTTTGTGTAATCATCACTTGGCGTTTTTAGTTAAATCATGGATTGCCGTATTTCATTGAGTGACAAGGTGGAGCTTCGGTTGCTCAAATGTTTTGCTAGGCATTAAGGCTGTTTCCAGCCATACAGCAGAAGACGTTGTACAAAGGATTAGACCATGCCAATTTTGTTTTAGCATTAAGGCCATGCTAGTTTAGAAATTTCCTTAAAGAGGATGCCAAGTTCTAGTTCAGGCTTTTATGGGAAGGCATAACAGGCCGAGGGCCAAAGAGCATCTGTTGAGATTGATAGGCCAACTATTCCGGAGTTTAATCGTTTAGGTGGCCAACTTAGTAGAGAACGGTTTTCACTTCAGGTTTCAGTCATACGATGAGTGTTTCATATAATGCTTCCTTTAGCCGTATGAAAATTGTTTTCGTATAACTTTGTTTCATTTTTGAAAGCCGTTATGATTATGAAGATTATATTTGGTTTTGTCCGAGGAGAACGAATCATACAGGTTTGTTTCGGCTGTAAGAAAATTGTTTAAAACACTTCTTCGTAAAACATTAGGGGCCTTCTCATAGAAGTAAATGGAGCAAGTCGCCCACAGACTTGTGATTCTTTCAAGTGAGGACTATCTTCTCCTCGTTTATGTTTTTGTATTGCAAATTCTTTTTGCATGATTCCGATCTTCTTTTCCCGTAGTCCGTTTCGTTTGATGACATTGATATTTGTGCAGATTTTATGAGAAACGTTTTCCCTCTGATTTGATCTTTTCTGAAAGTTGCTTTGAGTCACTCATGGAGTTTTATCAAGGGTTATTTTGTTATGATTTTTGTGCAAAACATTTTCGTAGGTTTTTTGAGAGGAATTCTAATGATGTTTTCGTTTCTTGTGGTGGAAAAAATCGGTAAACCAGTGGTAGATCTATTCAATGAGCAGGGCAAAAGTGTTCCTTTTTTTTTTGCTCGCAGCTACTTGTGTTATTGGTTTTGCTTTGTCACAAATGTTCTTGATGCTTTTTCGTGATTCACTTGGTTCCCAAAACTTGTGAGCAATGCTTTTGTGTTTGAAGTTTTCTCGCCTAATTTTGAGTTTTATACGAAATTTGTCTTGTTAAGTTGAAAAGGTCTCCATTACTTTGGATAACAATCGAGTTTCAGTCTGATGTTGGTACAGGTTTTCTAAACACATGATTTCAATAAGAGATGCTGTGGAGTTGTCGAGACTATGTTTGTGACGGTTTGGCTACGTCACTAGCGTTTAGACAAATCTTAGATTGTCGTTTCCTTTTGGACGATTTCGATGAGTCATTTCATTACCTAACGCCGATAATTTTGAGTTTTATAAGAAATTTGTCTTGTTAAGTTGAAAAGGTCTCCATTACTTTGGATAACAATCGAGTTTCAGTCTGATGTTGGTAAAGGTTTTATAAATGCATGATTGCGATAAGAGATTCTGTAGAGTTGTCGAGACTATGTTTGTGACGGTTTGGCTACATCGCTAGTGTTTAGACAAATCTTATATTGTCGTTTGCCTTTTGGCCGATTTCGATGAGTCATTTCATTTCCTAATTCCGTAAGAGTTTGTTTTGTCGAAAGCGTTTTCTTGATGTCGGGAGTATACGAGTATAGTATACATACCTACTCCCTATGTTTTTTACGAAAGAAAATGGCTGAAGCGATCTTTTTAAGGGCTGTGTATGTTTTTCTTTCGAGGATTGAGATGATTGAAATTCTGAAACAATTTAATATGTTAATGGTATTGTGATCTTTGGGTTTTTTCCGGTTGGCGACTAGGAATGAGTTGGTTTTAAAAACCCTGCTAGGAACGAGTTGGTTTAAAGAAGATGTTCGGGTCTCTAGTTTTTTTCCTTCTTTAATAAGCAAGCTGATTTTTCTTGAATGCGTGGTGATGGTTTCTCAGTCTTGCGAGAGACTTGATAGGTTTTGCAGGATTTGCCTAAACAGTTAAGGAACAATCAAACAATATAGGGAAAAACGTCTAACACTTAGTTCGCTAGACTATCCACCTAAATTCTAAGTTTCCTAAAGTCTTTGGCAGTCTCCAAGGCGTTTTTATTTCTTAGTACTTTCCTATGAAATTTCAAAGTGTGATTTCAAAAGTTTCCAACTCAGACATACCTTAGTTTTCTTGGAAATTCTGGTTTGTCTCTTCTCCATTTTTCTTTCTTGTTTCCCCTTCTTATCTTTGTGACTGTCCACCTCTTACGAAAAGTAAGAATACTGATTCTTCCTGGATTTATCTACTTTCCTGGCCGCGTTTAGGCTTAAGCTTGTCTTGCAGTTTTTGTTCATCGATCCATATTTTTTCGATCTGGGTTTCGGTCTCCATTTGTTTTACAAAAACAAATAAGTATCTCGTTGAAAGCCTCTTGGCGTTTAGGAATAGACAAGGGCGATCAGGAGATGCCAAGGGCGATCAGGAAGACTCGTTGGGCGATGAGGCATGAAAAGAGAGGACGTTGATATAGTGGAGAGAGGCTGATGGGTGAAGTTCACTTCTCAGTTCTCACTCCATCTATTTCCTTCTCTGAGAGTATTTTTACAATATTTGTTTGATTTTCCGAAGGTTGTCGAATTGTTTTGAGTTTTATTTAAGAGAGTCATTTCGTAAATGTTGTCAAATTTTTTCTCATAAAGTTATATCATAAAATACTATCTTGTTTAACTTTACAAATGATGCTTCGTAAAATATTTTCAAGTTTAATTAAACGAAAGTTGTTTTGTAAAATTTTGTCGAGTTTAATTTTACGGAAGTCATTTCGTAAAATTTTGTCGAGCTTAATTTTTACGAAAGTTATTCCGCAAATATGTTGTCGAAATTAATTTTACGAAAGTTGTTTCATAAAATGTTGTCGAGCTTAATTTTACGAAAGTTATTCTGCAAAAAGTTATCGAGTTTAATTTTCTGAAAGTTATTTTTAAAATGTCTTCTAGTTAAATTTTACGAAAGTCGTTTCGAGAAATGTTGTCGAATATAATTTTACGAAAGTTGTTCCATAAACATGTTTTCAAGTTTGGCTGTACAAGAACTGTTTTCTGGAAAACTGATGTTTTGTGGCTGTTCCGCAAATTTAGTTTATGGTTTTAAGTACAAGAAACTCTATTTTTGATGAGCTTAATTATCGTGATCATACTTAATCGGAAACTTTCTTGTTTCCGTAGGATTTATACTATGGCTGAAAACTGATAAATTTTCTAGTATATCACAGATCATAGATCTAGAGATGGCAAAGGCAAAGGGGAACCGATCATTGATCCATAAGCGACCAGAGTTGCATATAGCGCTAAAGCCAACAAGCAACCAGTTCAGAGGAGAGTAGGCTTCAACGTCACCACAAAGAATCCCACCGCTTAGAAGGTCAATGTAACGCCCTGTTCGCCCACGACTAATGGGTTGCCCACGCCCGCTCTCTCGGCATGTGGGCCTCATCCTATCAGACGAGTTGTGCGTTAATTTTTCGAAGGCTCGAAATTCATGTTTAGTGACCATACAATCACCACATGACCTTTCCATGTTTTGGCCTCACTTACATGGTATAGCAAATCACTTTCCGAGGAGTCACTCATCCTTTCACTACTCCAACTTAAGCACGCTTAACTCTGGAGTTCTAAATGAATGTGTGCCGCAAAAGGTAAGCGCACTTTAGTGACATAGGTGCCAAATTAATTATCTAAAGCATTTTCATATATCACAGCTCGGGATATTCCAATTCACCCCCTCTCAAAGAACGCAACGTTCTCGTTGCGGCCCCACTACAGGTCTCAAGACGCCTCTCGGGTCAGAACCGAGATGGTTAACCAGCTCTGATACCACTTGTAACGCCCTGTCTTCCCACGGCTAATGGGCTACCCCCGCCCGCTCTCTCTCTCTCTGCCCGTGGGCCCCATCATGTCTAACGAGTGTGCGTTAATTATTCGAAGGCTTGAAAGTCATGTTTACTGACCCTACAATCATCACATGACCTTTTCTCGTGCTTTGGCCTCACTTACACGGAATTGCGAATCACTTACCGATAGGTCCCCATCCTTTCACTACTCCAGCATAAGCACGCTTAACTCTGGAATTCTAAAGAAATGTGTGTTAGGAAAGGTAAGCGCACTTTGATGACATAGATATCTAAATCAATTCTCTTAAGCCTTTCCATATGTCACAACTCGGGATGTTACAGTCAAGTTCGAGGTATTTGTGTCAGGTGATCTGTTGTCAAGGGACAAGTCAACTGGAGATGAAACAGAAGCCCACCAGACCTTCGATGAGAGAGAGCACAGCCACCTTCGCGGTCATGTAAGTGAAGAAAAACTGATACATAACATGAGGCGAGGACAACTACTGGATGGGAAATGGTTGATCTAAAGCCAAAGAACAGTTGATTAACATCTATCGAAGATCTCAATGAGAACATTCAAAAGTTCCATAAGAATCACCTTGAAGCCATCAAACCCTATGAGCAATCAACGATCGTTAGATATTACGTCACTACTCCGAATTTAAATCTAAAGTAATGTATACAAAATATCTTTTTATATCTTTTGAGTTGTGGTTATAACAAAATGTATTATATAAAGATAAGGCAATTAATATATTTAATTCATAAAAACAGAAACCCCGCTTCAACTAGTCAACCAATAACTATACCGAATCGGTGTCCAATTTGGTTTTCAAAATTTGTTAAATAGTGATAGTTAAACATTGATTATGAAATATTAAATTTTAATAACAATTGAAAACATATTAATATATGTTGAATTTTTAAAATCGGGTTTTAAAATTGACCCTAATCACTTTTTTACCGGTTTTTCTAAATCACGGTTTTAAACCAAACCAAACTCAACGTCATCAACAAGTCACAGTCTGACCGGTTCAACTGGCCAGTCCGATCCGGTTTTCAAAACCATGGATAAAACAGTTGTTTATCGACTAAAATAATAAAAATATAAAAATTATTAAAACTGAAAACCTTAAGTAATATATAATATTACTTTTGGTGTAATATTTGATGTTATGGATGAAGATGATAAAAAAATATGACACTAAAACACCAGATTTGGTGTACTTTTAACACAATTTGGTATCATGGTTGGAGATGCCCTTAATGATCATTAGTTTACCATCCTAGATATAATTATCTTTCATTTTCCCTATGATTTGAACTACGGTGGATTTGACGATATATCTTTTACTATTATATCTACTAACAGGGAAACATAAATATATACATATATATTCTCTATGACAATGTGATTGCGTTATCTACCTCAATATTATATTCTACCCCAGTATGATTAGGTAATCTACCAGTATATTTACAGTCTACGGACGGCATGATTTGTGTTCTACCAAATTCGTAGGCACAATATTCCTTAAATCTCTCAAAAATCTATTAAGCGGATATTTTCCAAATCTTTATTTTCCAAATTTTACGTGTTTCCTTAGCAAATTCTGAAAAAAAAATTGTCTCTCCTTGTTCTTCTGTGGTTCTTAGTGTGTTCTTATTTAAAACACACAAAAGTTTGGAATTCTGATTCTCTTGTTGAATAAGATGCATATTTATGCCTCTTTTGGGTTGTAGAAATTTAATTCCCTGGGGATTTTTGTTGATATAGAAAAACGATATATAGTGTTAGTTTTGAAATTGACAAGTTCCTTTAAAGACCTAAGGGATATGGTTTAGGATGGGAAATTGTTCTTGTAAAACAAAAGACTACAACTTGTTAAATATAAACTTTAATTTCTAAAAAAGAACTAAAATCTAACTTGTTGAACACTATGTGAGTTAGACTAAAATCTAACATGTTTCTTCTCCTTCCTTGTTGTTCTCCCTCTCACTTTCCACCACCATAGCCACCACCACTCTCGTCTCATGTCTTGGAGAAACCTTGGCATGCCGGAGTTTAAGGAGCAGCCACTGCCTTCACACGTATGCCGTCGCGTCCTTGATGGTGTCAGACCCGTTAGATGGTGAGCGTGACTGAGACGAGGCGAGAAGGTGAAGCCGGATCCAACACCGCCGGAAGTGAAACTGTGCAACCGTGAGTTGAGCATCACCGGAGATCCATGCCGCTATACTCCTCGTCACACTCATCACCTCTCGTCAACTCCAATGCGATCAATTCTCTATCCATGTACATGATATGAATGTAAGACCTTCTTCCTCCCTTACGTGTAGTTCATGCCATAATTAATTATCCTTATTGGTGGCTTTTGGTCAAGCGTGAGAGAACCCATGCATATGGCTTGTATCTTTCCTTGTTCCTTGAGCTCCAAGCAATCCTTGTCTTTAACCCTAGATTAATTATTAAATCATGACTTATGTTTTATCACTATTCTTTTCTGATCTGATATGGCGTGACACCGGCGATAACTTGGAATCCAAGGCGAAACCCTAGCTTTCTTGCTGATCAAGTCATCTCGTATATTTTCGATCGGATTCTGGTTCTCAGATATAACTAAGGTGAGGGCTACTCAGTTTAAATCCCGAACTAGTTTAATACTACTATTATGGAAAGTCTAGTTTCGAAACATGTTCCGTCTCTGTGAATCGAGTCTGCATGAGAGTCTTGCTTGTTTACTATTATTGATTGTTAAACCGGGAATACGATAATAGAGTATTCAACGGTTGATTGAAATGATTGATGTTAAAAACTGTTATATATAAATATATAAATATGAGTCCATGTGTGGAGTTTGCGGGGGTACAAAGACGTTTGTACTATCGACGCCTTTTGTTGAGATTGCGGGGGCACATGACGTCTGTGCTAGCGACGCCGATGTTTGAGAGATTGCGGGGTGCAGAGACGTTTGCATATCGACGCCTTAGTGATTGCGGGGGTACAGTGTGGACTACTGTACTAGCGACGCCAGGTTATATACATATATCCTTATGAGGAAATTGCGGGGTGCAAAGTGTAACTATGTACTATCAGCGCATTGGTTGTAGTTTGTCTAGTGCACTAGACATATATTGTTTGCTCTGTGAGGTGTAATAGGCACCGTGCTTGTTTCATGCTAGATCTAGGCCTACATAGTCGTAGTGCTATGTACTGAGTCAGTGGTTTGCGGTTTAGCATCCCATACCTCACTGAGTGACTTCCCTGTTGCTCACCCCTCTTTGATCCCCTTTCAGGTGAAACTGACGATCAAGAGTGATCATATCGGATCTGTGCTTTTGGGCAATTTCGTTTCCTTTCTATTTCAAACTTTTGGATTTATGTTTATCGTTATTTTCGGATATCATTTTATTTACTGGATTTATAATGTTGAAATGACGTTTGCGAAGTAATAAAATGGAGATTTCTGAAAATTATTATTTATTATATTATTTCAAAAATGCGGGTTTCACAATGCCGTTCAAACATAAATTTCATTGCAAAATTAACTCAAGTTTCGTTTCAATAGTTTACAGAGAGAGCCACATTTTCTTACTTTAATATATAGAAGAAATTGTTCTACTGAAAAAGTTACAGGTTTGTTGGAGTAACCATAACTCATACATGATCATGTGAAAAATATCGAATTTAACTGGTGGTGAGTTCCAGTGAAAACATCTATGAACCTACAAATCAACAAGACCAATCATCAGCTTCTTTCTTGTTTTACAATACTGAAAAGGGTGATTTAAAAAAAATTACCTTGACTAAGTTGTTATGCAACAAAAAAAACTCTAATTGTGGTATGTTCTTGATGATCTGCTTGAGGTCATACACATCTCACTCTCTGAGTACAACCGCAAATTTTCTCAAATTCAGAACGTCGTTGAAAAGAAGGTCGTAGTAGTCTGACAATATAACTGTCCAAAACAACAAGATTCATTGTTTTAGTCTCTTTGAATGGAGCAAAAGATTATATAAGAACACATTTACCAGGAACACATCCGTAATGGATGGAGTCAGTTATAAGCATTGTTGACTTGAGAACCACCGGGGCATATGCAGAACCTAGTCATGTAGAATCTCTTCTGATGTACGAAATGCCTCGTAGCACTGTTTATTCTATTGTTTGAAATATTGAACTCAGAGTCGTTTTCCCACACACGAGCAAGTATTACATGTATCTTGGAGATTCTATGACCAGCCCAAAAACCAAGAATCGTCCTGTAAGTTTACACCACTGTTTTTAACATTATTAGTAACATTGACTATGGAAACTAAAACTATTAAACCATTCTAAAGAGAGGACTATTAAGGAAAGAAATATAACTCTATTTATGTAAAGGACCTCAAGGTCATTACCTTTGTGCAAAACCCTACAAGCCTCTGTACCTATATATTCCTCGCGTACACTTCTTATAATGATATGAAACATTACACCTTCTATATGGTATCAAGAGATGTCGATCCACAAAACCCCTAAACACTTTCTATCTTTTTTCTTTTCAAACGACAATGGCAGCTTCAAACCAAAACAATCCAGTTCTTGTTACAGAAAACACCATCCCCAACTCCCCAACCCTACTCTTGATATGTCTAATGTAACAAAACGTACATCAAACAATTACCTTATGTGGAGCATCCATACACAAGCCTTCTTGGATGGTTATGGTGCTACATCGATGGATCCTTTTCCGTCCCACCTCAACAAGTTACTGACAATGAAATAACGCCTACACACCTCATTTTTAGTGCACTCATAGGAGCCATCACCACAACTCTCCAGTCGATTGTCTCACGAGCCAACACGTCTGCTCAGATCTGGCAGAATAGCAAACACCTATGTGAAACCTAGAAGAGGAGATATCAAGAAACTTCGAGATCAAGTACGCACATGGAAGAAAGACAACAAATCGATAGACAACTACATCCAAGGACTAACTACTCGTTTTTGATCAGCTGGCTCTACTTGGTAAGCCGTTTGACCATGAAGATCAGATTGATGCTATTCTAGCTGGTCTTCCGGACGACCACAAGATTGTCATGGATCAGATAGAGGGACGTGATTTACCACCATCAATCACAGAGATCCATGAACGTCTAATCAATCATGAGCTCAAGCTGCTGACCCTCTCGCCGCAAACTGTCTCTCCCTTTCCTGTTACAACAAACATAGCACAACAGCGGCCAAACAACAACAACAAGAATTGATACTACAGCAATAACAACTATCGAGGTAACTCTCCTACCTGGCCATCTCCGCAACAGAACAACAGAAACGCACCCAGGGGACCACAACCTTACCTTGGGCGATGTCAGTTATGCGGTACTCAGGGACATGGAGCAAAACGTTGTCCTCAACTCCTCTCATTCCAGTCCTGACAGACTACTCAGCAAATATCTCCTTTCACCCCTTTGCAGCCAAGAGCAAACCTTGCGGTCAATGCGCCTTAGACAAGAGAAAATTGGCTCCTCGACAGTGGTGCAACTCACCATCTCACTTCTGATTTGAACAACCTATCCTTACACCAGCAGTATCATGGTGGTGATGATGTTCACATTGCTGATGGAACCACTCTTCCTATTACTCATACGGGTTCCCATACTCTTCCCTCTTCTATTCGAGATTTCCTCCTACATAACTTACTCTGCGTTCCTAATTTTCACAAAAAAATTGATCCCTGCTTATCATCTATGCAACACTAATAATGTCTCTGTGAAATTTTTCCCAGCATCCTTTCAAGTGAAAGATCTCAGAACGGGGGTTCCGTTACTCCAAGGCAACACTAAACAAGGGCTCTATGAATGACCGATCTCTAAGCATCAAGCAGCAGCAATGCTTACCTCAACCAAATCCAAAGCTACCTTACCCCTATGGCACTCGAGACTCAGCCATCCTCATTCTTCTGTTTTAAACACCACTATTTCTAAGTTTTCTTTACCATTGTTGCAATCGCCTCAGACAGATATTTCTTGTTTGGATTGCCTATTGAATAAAAGCCATAAACTACCCTTTTCTCAGTCGACTATTATCTCCACTAAACCTCTAGAGTACATCTTATCTGACCTCTTGTCCTCACATATTCTCTCCACAAAAAAATATATTATGTTCTCTTCGTGGATCACTACACACGATACTCTTGGATCTACCCTCTCCACAGAAAATCCCAAGTCAAAGATATTTTCAAACCTTTAAGCCACTGGTTGAGAACCGTTTTAAAACAAAGATTGGCTCCCTATATTCGGACAACGGGGGAGAATACATGGCGTTAAGAGAGTATATGGATCAACATGGTATCTCACAAGTCCTCCACATACGCCTCAACACCACGGCTTAACGAAACGCAAGCACAAACATATCATTGAGACAAGGATGACTCTACTCTCCACAGCATCAGTCCTCAAAACATACTGGCCCTATGCTTTCTCCACGGCGGTCTACTTGATAAATGGAATGCCCACACCAATTCTCTCCAATCAATCTCCGTATCAGAAACTTTTTGGAGTCAATCCAAACTATGAGAAACTGAAGGTTTTTGGTGTCTATGTTTTCCCTGGTTACGGACGTATACCACTCACAAACCGGAAGATCGATCGGATCCTTGTGTGTATCTCGGATACTCGATCTCTCAAAGTGCATACTACTGTCTCTACAAACCAACAAGTCGAATATTCAAATCGAGGCATGTCCAATTTTTAGAAGACAAGTTCCCATTCGTCAACACAAAGTCTCCGACGATTCAAGAACATGATGAAAACGACCTTCCACCTCACTCTCCACCAACGACAGCCATATCGATTCACCATTCGCATACCACACTTCAACGAAACCCCAGCTCGGTCCTTCACCACCCATCTCCTCCGAACACTACTCCGCCTCCGACATCAAACACTCAGGTATGTCTCTCTATTCCCTTGACTCCGTCTCTCTCAATACACACTGAACCTTCTGCTCAGCCAAATAATGTGCTCAATAGCCAAGCCCAGCAACCAACCCAAGAAAACCAAGCTATAAACCAAACTTTGACCCATTCGGTAACGGCCCAGAAAACATTGGCTCATAATCCTACCCAGCCTACTCAACCACAAACGCTACCTTCTTCGTCTTCTTCCCAAACACAACCAACAACCTCAGTTCAAATAACCTCTGATCAACTGGCTCCTTCCCAGATCCTACAAAATCAACATCTTATGAAAACCAGATCAAAGAATAAAATATCCAAACCAAACAAATGTTTACCTTGTTAGCCTCTCATTCCAAAATCTCCAAACCTACCACCATTATTCAAGCCGTACGTGATACCGAATGGAGGCCGGCTGCTTCCACTGATATGATGCTCACATAAGGAACCATACATGGGATCTCGTTCCAGCCTCATCAGGTCAAAACTTAGTTGGATGCAGATGGGTATTTACTACAAAGTATTTACTGAACGGAAAAGAAGAACGGAAAAAGCGGAGACTTGTTGCAAAAGGGTATAACCAGAAATATGTAGTTGACTATGCAGAACCTTCAGTCCTGTGATTAAGATGACAACCATCCGTCTAGTTCTCGACATAGCTACGAAGCAAGAGTAACTTGATTTTAAAAATGCATTCTTACAAGGAGACCTTCAAGACGAATTTTATATGATCCAACCACCTGGATTCATATACAGGGACGGACCCACACATGTTTGTCGATTACGTAAAGCAATTTACGGCCTGAAACAAGCCCCCAAGGCTTGGTACATGGCTTTAAAACAGCACCTGATGGACACTGGCTTTCTGAACTCCCACACCGATGCCTCCTTGTTTACAAGAATTGTCGATGGCAACCGTACCTATGTCCTCATCTACATAGAAGATATCATTTTTACTGGAAATAGCAGTCAAGTAATCGACATGGTTGTCACCAGCTTGGCTGATCGGTTTTCCATTAAGGACCCAGTAGACCTACACTATTTTCTTGGCGTCGAAGCAACGAGAACATCACCTGGTTTGCATTTGTTTCAGGGAAAATATATTTTGGACCTTCTAAGTAAGATCAAGATGCAAAACGCAAAACCAGTAATAACTCCACTCCCAACTTCACCATCGGTAATGTACCTACCTCTCTGCATCTCGGGAAGTCATATTAATCTTTTAAGCTTATAGGTATATTCTAAAGAGAAAGAGAGAAGGGAACCAAAGGTGAAATTACTTGTACCTACAAACTTGCAGAAGGAATCCAATCCAGTGTATACCAAGCCCCAAAGCAAGCAGATAATGTCAGGATTAGTGTTCGAAATCAGCTTCGGTTCCTTCAAACTTTCTAAGCAAGTGTGATATAGTGGCATGATGATCCACTTTGGTATCTCTAGTAATCTCTACAAACAACCTTCTAAAAATGGTGCTAAAGTGTGGTTAGTCAATAATAAATCTTGATCATAATCCCCTTCTTGACTCAATAAAACTTTTTGAAAAACTTTTATATATATATATATTAAATAAAGCTCAAAACAAATCAAATAGCATTAGTAAACCTCCCCCATAATTAAATTACACTGTCCCCAGTGTAATCCGTCTCGGATAGGTTAGGAAAAATTAAATCATAAGTAAATAGTTGAAGTAGAAAACTCGATACCAGACTATGTAAAAGAGTGTCGATCAATGGTAGGCGTGTGTGGTCGATCGATGGTAGGCGTGTGTGGTCGATCGATGGTCGCGATCCGTTGTCGACTGATGGTACCTCTATGTTGTCGATCGATGGTGGACTTAAACAGTCTACAAAACAAAGTAAAACTCGAAATAAATAGTAGTATAGCTAAAAAAATAAAAATTTACTAAATAGTGGTTTACCTCTTACTTAGCGCTTGGTTATAGTCTTAAGCTCGACGTTGTGAACTTTCTTACTAGTATGGAGGTGGATCAACAATTGGAAAACAAGCTTCTACATCTTCTTTGCTCTTCTGAAACCATGCACCAATGAAGCTCCTCATTGCCTCATCTCCTCTAGTTATCTCATTCCTTATATCTGCCTTGCAAATTCCATTGAATGAATTCTACCTTCTAGGTAGTCAATACTGTGTTGTAGCATTCTAAGTCAGGCAGTTGTAGTCTCTGATATATCCCCCAATTGCTGAGAAGTATCTTCCTTCATGAGGCTCTGAGAAAAAGTAATCTCATCGAACCTATCTTCCAATTGTATTTCTGCTGCAGTTTTCTGTTAATTGGCTTCAGTGTCGATCGATGGCATGATGTTTCCGTCGATCGATGCTCGTCCATCTGCCTCAATCGCATGTTGTCTCTGAACAATATCCAAATCTTGCTTCATCTCATCCATGCATGCAGTCAAACCGGTGAGGCACTTTTCTATAGGATAGACATCATCTAGCTTCTTGTAGAAATCATCCAGTGACATCTCTTGAGCTTTGTAGATCTCATGCACAATATCATCAATATCTTCTCTATTGTATGTCTTTTGATTCTTCATAGACATAGCGATCTTTGCTGCATGTTCTGGTAAACATATGTAGCTCTGCTCAAACAAATTAGCTCTCTATACAACTACTCTGATGTCTTCAGTTTGCACATTCACTACTCTTCAGTCTGTAGCTTGTGCATTACCATACTCATCTCAGTATATGTCATCCTCATCTCAGTAGATGCCATACTCATCTTTCTTTTCCCAATGGAAAATTTTGTTACCCTCAGCATTAAAATCTCTCGGACCTTGCTCAAAACGCTTGTCGACCGATGGTGGTTTGATCCAATCGATCGATGGTGGAGAGTTGTAGGCATTGGAAGGACGAAACTTGTGTACCTCCGAAAAGGTTCTGTCCATCGATGCACGATGGTTGCTGTTGATCGATCTAGGATGCTTGGAAGTGTATAGAACATTACAGATCGGCTTGTTCTTCTGTTCCTCAATGTCGATCAATGCTGGAAGATTCGCGTCGATCGATGGTGGCTGCTGTTGTCCAAATAAAGTACTCGAACCATTAGCCATAATAAGGGCATCTGTTACATCCTCCTTAGATAAATGTAGGATTTTCCCATAGAGGGCTCGTGCACGTCCCTCTATGTCTCTGAAAATTCCAAACTCATATGGTCTAAGATTACTGATATTTGTATCTTCTGCTCCAAGTTCGTGGTCTGGTTCGCGTCTGATGTCGTTTGATGGCCAAGAGTAGCCGGTGATCGATGCTCGATTATCTACTGTCACGTTCATCACCCAGCCAGCATCTTCTGATGCTAGGCCGCGATATCCAATATGATCTTCCTCTCTGTACTCTTCGTCGTACTCTTGTGATGCTGGATGTCTGTCGATCGATGGTGTATCGTGACCGTCGATCGATGCTCGATAACCAGATTGTAGCACGAAAAGTTTACAGCTCAATTAGCCATGGCAAGTATATCTCCGATATCTTTCCTCATGACATTTAGTAGTCTGCCATTCATAGCTCTTGCGTGACCGTATGGATCTATCATGATACTGAACTCATCAGGTTGTAGATAACCATATTCCTTCTTGCATTTTGCAGCTGAATCTAGTTTGGACGCTGCTTCTAGGTCAGTATCAAGCGTTGGCGTAGGGTTACCGTCGATCGGTGTCGATTTCCCGAGTAGAGGGGAAATGTGATAAACACCAGCCTCTTCCATAGCAATACTACGGTACTCAATTATCTCTTCTTCTCTGTAATCCTCGTCATACTCGGGGTAGGCTGGGTTGTTGCCACCATCTGCATGGCAGTTGTTGATCGGTTCTGGAGTAGGATCGTCGATCGATAGCGAAGGGTGGTGTCGACCGATAGCTGAACTGCAAATGCGTCGATCGATTTTTTGTATTGGGTATCGATCGATGCTCCATCTTCTGACTCTTCATTGAACTCATAATCGTAGAAGCATGTGGCCACAAGTTCTGCATCATCACACAATTCAATCAGAGTAGCCTTGTTGTTATTCTTGACAGGTTCATAGAAAATATTTTGATCAATTAGAGATATGTACAACCTGTTTAATTTCATTTCGCAGATAGCTCCCACGGTAGCCATGAATGCTCTCCCAAGTAGTAGTGAAGATCATGTTCAGCTCCTCTGCCATAGTTTTTTGGCATAATGCTCATTGATGATCCAATATCACATAGGGCATTGGAGTTTTTGTTGCCCTTGATAAAGCATGGAACCACGAACTTTCCATGATCACTTTTCTTCTTCAGACATGTCCTTTGTTTCATCTTCTCTCTAGGATGATTGAACATGATCTTTATATCATTGTCTATTGCCATTGTTTCCCTGAAAAACTTCCACAACCTGTGAGTATAATAAGCTTCGTCAAAAGGAGTATCTAAAGGAATTTTGAAAACTCTTGTGGTAAAGTTATCCATCTCTTTTTCATTAGCTTCTCTGCGTTGATGTTTGGGGATCTTTTGCTTCCTCTTGGAAAGTCCCTCATCTTCTCTATCAAGATCCATATTTTCAGACGTGTAAGTATTTTGTTCTGAAACCGTTGTGATTGGATGAACAATCAAACTTGCAGTATGCTTGGAAGTCAAACCGGTTTTCTCATATGTTGATCGATGCTCAAGTCGCATTGTCGATCGATACATTTATCTCTTTGTTGGTCGATTGTCTCGTGTAGATTTCGATCGATGTTAGTCGATTCACACGAAGCTACTGATGCTGCAAGAATCGTTGTCGATCATTGTTCATTTCTTAGTGTCGATCGACACCAATGCTAACTGTCGAATGACATCGAACTTTCCACACGAAAGTCTGCTTCTTAGAGCTTTTCCCTCTTAACTTCCTGCCAATAATCATCATCAATCAATGCATTGACGTGGTGATTCTGTCCAGCCTCTATCTTCTCCTTGATCAGCCTCTCATGCCTCCTGATGTTTTCACTTGTTTGCAGCATCTGATTCTCCAGCTTCTTCACATGGGTGTTGAGATTTTCGAACTTGGTGTTGAGGTTGAGGTACAGCTCATCAATATTTTCATTGAAATCCACAGTCATCTTCTTCTGTTCCTCTAAGACTCTATCCCATTGCTTCAATCTTGTTTTCTTGAATTTCTGGAGGAGGATTCTGGTAGTAAGAAGATCCATAAGTTATGTTGTTGTTGAAGGGTTTTCGCTGTGAACCCTGATTAAAGCTACTCCTTTGACCATTCCCATAGGAAATCCTGTTGAAACCAGGATTTCCTTGTTTCTGGACACCATTCCCATCAATGTAGTTCACATCCTCTTCTTCAATCTCATCATCTCCAGATTCTATTGCTTCTACTTCTGCAAAAGTGACCTGCTTCCTGAAGAATTTCTGAACACTATTCAGTTTTGCCTTGACCTCTTCAGTATGATCCTTGCTCAAATTTGGAGTTGATTTCTTCCTTTCAAAGTCTGTGTTCTTGGTGCTGTTGTTGGATGCCAGATTCTCAATCAACCTTGTAGCTTCTTCAGGATTCCTAGTGCTGAAATTTCCCTTACTAGTTGTGTCCAAAGCCATATGATACTGTAATCCAATACCTCTAAAGAAAGTGCTGAAAAGTTGCACTTCATTGAACTCATGATGTGGAAAATCTCTCTGGCATGATTTGTATTTGATCCAGGAAGTTCTGAAAGATTCTGAAGGGTCTTGTGAAAAAGTAGCAATCTTACTCCTCAGATCTTCTGCTCTTGTATCATCAAAGAAGTTACGCAAGAAAGCGTTCTTCATGTCATTCCAGGATGTTAGGGATCCTGGTGGTAACTCCTTAAGCCAATATGAAACTTCTCCAGCGAGTGAGTACTTGAAAAGTTTACAAAAGAGATAGTCTTCGGGGACTCCATTGGCTTTGATAGCAGTCACTAGATCATCAAATCGCTCCAGATGATCCATAGGGTGCTCATGTCGCAACCCACGATAGGGTGTTTGTTCTACAAGTCCAAAGAAAGCGGGCTTGATTTCAAAATCATTTTTCTGAAAAGCTGGAGGACGAATGACGGATCTGTTGGCGTAGAACTGGTCTTGACGGTTGTAGTCAGCCAATGTTCTCTAAGCAGCTTGGGCATTAGCTTCAGATTGAGTTGCTGTAGCATCTGCTTCTACTTCTGTATCAGGGATTATAGTCCCTTGATCATCTATCTTTTGACCTATTGCATTGCGCAGATGACCGTCAAGGTCATGAAGGCTTCCATCCTCTTCTTGAGTCAATATTAAAGTTGCAACCATCTAAACTCGAGATGATTACGATTCTGTCGATCGATGCGGATAAGTTTCTATCGATCGGTGCAATGTGATCAGTGTCGGTCGATGCTAAAGTTCTGATGTCGGTCGATGTTGTCCGTAAAGAAGTATTGATCGATGCGGTGTAGGTGTGCTTGTCGTCTTTCTTTGTGGATCGAACGTTCGAGTTTGTCGGGGTCAGAGAATAGGAGTTCTTGTATGTTACTGCTCCTGGTGTGTCTTTGCATGCACCTGGAAAACAAAGGAAAACAAAATTTTAGTAACTTGAAAGTAGTAACTAACCTAGACTAAATCCTAAAAATTAAATCTAATGGCGATCAATGCTCCCTGGCAACGTCGCCAAATTTGACATGCGTGGTTTTATTGTTTTAGTAGGGTATAAATATCTTGAACAATTAACTATCAAATTAACCCTAGGCTTAACACACAAATAATACTCTTGCAAAAAGAGATCAGGTAGTACTTAGGGATCAAATCCCCATAGAGCAATGACACACAATAGATTTCTTATTTCTAAAGATTAAGCTAGGTGAATATATATATATATTAGTGGCAAACAGTCAATTAAGGAAATATTATTTATCAAGAAATATAGATGCAATATGGAAATATGCTAATAATGCAAATATGAAAAAATTCTAATAAACTAACTAGATGCAAAGTTAAATATGCTAGATCTAGGGTTTCAAGTCTAATGGATTATAGGTAATAGGAAGCACGGAAATGTAATATTCTAGAGCTCAAATATTAACTATTCTGACCCTTTAACTCCAACTCTCGTATGCGAGCAAGAGGAAAGACCATCGATCGACGGCTAAGGCATGATGTCGATCGAAAGTGAAATCAGAAGGTAGTGTGAACGAGATTGAATAAGTCCATCAGACTTATTAGACCAGCACTCAAATGCGCCTAACAGCCTAGTTCAATGGAGTCTATTCTGGCACAAAACCTACTCTCGTAGTCGTCCATGTCCTACTTTCGAGATCCTAGTTAGCTACTTTAGAATGCAAACATTAAGCACAACTCAATTGATGAATATTAACTTAACCTGGCAATCATACTTTTGGTCTAATCCATGATTGCTATAATTAAACCCTAAATCTAGTTGATAACTACTGAGACATAATTAAAGAAAGAACAATAGTATGAATATAATGCATAGATAAAATATTGGGGTTCCAATACAAATCTCCCTAAGGAGTTATGAATCTTCTATCCTATAAATCCTAAAACAATAGATAGAATAAAGCTCTGTAAATTGTGTCAAGCGTCGCCTAAACAGTGGCATAAAACATATAAATATAAAAAACCCTAAAACTTAGGTCAAAACTCGTCCAGGGTATTCTCGTCATTTGTCTCTAACTTGGGCTTTAAATCGGTTGTATGTGATTTGGACGTCGATTGATGCTCGATCGATGGAAAGTGTGCATCATCAATCGATCTTGGTCTTTTAACATTGGTCGACTCCAAGGTTGTGTTGTTGATCGACGACATTCTTGTACTTCGGCTCCTCAAATGGTCAGCTACGGATTCTTCTCCTCTAAATACTCCAAAGCTCCAAGTATCTCCATATATCTCCAAAACATTCATGGACCCTTAAATACTCCAAAACATTGCCTAGACACACATAAGAGACCCTAAATAGAGTCTATAACATGGCTAAAACTGGTAATAAATAGGCTATCTCACCTTCACCCGTCCTGACATCTCGAATGCTCTAAGTAGATTGTCACAATTCATGCACAGACCCACAACTGAGCACAAACAGGCTGAGAAAAGGGTGCTGCGTTACCTCGCAGGAACTACATCTCATAGTATTCTACTCTCTCGAAATTCCCCACTCACTTTACATGGCTTTTCCAATGCTGATTGGGCCGGTGACACTGACGACTATGTCTTGACGAATGCCTATGTCATCTACTTGGGATCCAATTCCATATCATGGTCTTCTAAGAAACAACGTGGGGTGGCTCGTTCGTCTACAAAGGCAAAATACAGTGCCATTGCTACCACTGCATCAGAGATTAGATGGCTTTGCTCCCTTCTCTAGGAACTAGGAATTCGTCTACCAGCAACTCCAATTATCTACTGTGACAATATAGGTGCGACCTATCTCTGCGCAAACCCGGTGTTCCATTCAAGAATGAAGCACATCACATTTGACTATCACTTCATCAGAAATCTCATCCAATCTGGAGCACTACGTGTTTCTCACGTTTCCACACATGACCAGCTCGCAGACACTCTGAATAAACCACTCTCAAGATCGAAAGTCCATCATGCTTGCTCCAATATTGGAGTGACTAAACCCCCTCCATCTTGCGGGGGCGTATTAAGGAAAAAACTATTACTCTATTTATGTAAAGGACCTCAAGGTCATTACCTTTGTACAAAACCCGACAAGCCTTTGTACCAATTTATTCCTCGCGTACACTTCTTATAATGATATGAAACATTACACCTTCTATAAGGAGTAGTTCATAGATAATGGATGCATTAATCAAACACATGCACTAAGGTTTTTACCGCTTCTCAATATCATTTCCACCGACAAGGAGTACAAATGGCTGAAGAACTTGAGGCAAGGCAACATATTTGTGAGGAAGGAAACCAACATTGTAGCTCGATGAGCACATAACTGTAACATCCTGATTTTTGGTATATGATGAAAGGCTTAATGGAATTGACTTCTCTGTCCCCAAAGTGCACTTATCTTTTCTATCACACATCCGTTTAGAAATTTAGGGTTAAGCGTGTTTATGTTGGAGTAGTGAAAGGATGGATGATCTATCGGGAAGTAATTCGCGATATAGTGTGAGTGAGGCCAAAGCTCAGGAAAAGGTCATGTGGTGATTCTAGGGTCAGTAAAATGACTTTGGAGCTTCCGTAAAATAAACGCATCGACCGTTAGACAGGCTGGGGCCACGGGCCGAGTGAGCGGGAATGGATGGTCCATTAGCCGTGGGCGGTCGGGGCGTTACAAGTGGTATCAGAGCCAAGTTAGCCATCTCGGTTATGACCCTAGAGGCGTCTTGAGACATTTTGTGGTGCGCAACAAGGGCGTTACTCTCTGTGAATGGGGGTGAATTGTAAAATCCCAATTTTCTAGTATATGATGAAAAGCTTAATAGATTTAGGTACCTATGTCGCCAAAGTGCACTTATGTTTTCCCTCACACATATGCTTAGAACTCCAGGGTTAAGCGTGCTTATGGTGGAGTAGTGAAAGGATGGGTGACCTATCGAAAAGTGATTCGTGATACCGTGTGAGTGAGGACAAAGCACGAGCAAAGATCATGTGGTGATTGCAGGTCAATAAACATGACTTTGGAGAATCCGAAAATTTAGCGCATTGACCATTAGATGTAATATGATCTACGGATCGAGTGAGCGGGCGTGGATTCCCCATTAGCCATGGGCGGTCGGGGAGTTACAACAACTTTAGTCGTATTCTTGATCAGAAGCGGATATCCCTCAAAATCTCTAACACCAACATCGTACAAGTGACAAAGAAGTAATCAGCTCCTAACATTGTGTTCCATTAAGGATACTTTGCAATGGGAAAACGGGTAAATAAACCCTAACCGTTTTACTAAACATTGAGAAAACCCTCACCCTTTTTAGTGGGATTAAAAACTCTGATCTTATACAATAGTTTTAAAAAAAAAAACCTACATTAACAAACCGTGAACTAATTAACAATGACAAAACACAGTGTTTGAGTATATCAAGAAAACAAATAAACGTCATGTTTCGTGACCATATCATGCAAATTTTGAAATAATATAGCTGATGAAACATGTAGGTTTAACTATATTAAATTAATAATTAATAACACAAAAATCTGTCCATCAACGTAGTTCTGAACAATCTCAGTCATGTTCTCATACAATATTCCCTGCAAATAAAGTATCAAACTTTCCATGAAGATAGTTTAAGGAACCTAAATTTAAAGTGAATCAAATAGGAAATATTCTTACTTTGCCACATGATATGCTCAAATTAGCCTTATAGCAACTTTAATCTCTCAAATAAGAGGTTCAATTGTAGTATTTAGGGATTGAATCAACAGGGAGCGTTGACACACAATAAACTCAATACATTTGCGATTAAGCTAGCCAAGTAGATTATAAAGAAGAAAATAAACCAATAATTGATTGATTGATTGGTTTGTAAGCAATAATAATAAATAGCTAGATCTAGGGTTCATGAAATTATGATTATAATGGATAGAAGCTCGGGGGTTTTGTATCCTAGAACTCGAATGCAAACAGTAAGATATCAAGTAGTGAATATATCTATGATTTAAGTCTTTTTTAACAACTCTCGTTGAGAACACGTAATAGACCGTCGATCGATGCTATAAAGCTAGCATCGATCGATGCTCACTTAAATCAAGCATTACGACCTAATTCGATATGTTCACTAAAGTAATTACACCAACTCTCGTATGTATCTAGAAACCTAGCTCAATAGGATTTATTCAGATAATGATCCTACTCTTGCACTTGTCAATTATTCTTAGATCTGAGTTTTAGTTAACTACTCTAGAACATAAGCAATAATCACAATTCTATTGAAGGATCTTATTACACCCTAGCAGTTTTATTGTTTGTCTAATCCATCAATACCATTAATAAACCTAAACCTAGCAGATGGTTCTACTTAAACATGATAGTTGTCACAGAAATCATAGATGAATTAGATGAAATAGAATAAATAATAAAACCAATGGAGTTCCAAGAAGAATCTGAAGGAGTTCCTCTCTTCTCTCCAACCCTAAAAATAACAATGAATAGAATAAAGCGTAGCCTAAACAATAGTTTAGAAACACACATAAGTAGGGTTTAAAGTCGGCCATGTGCATTCTGGTAATTTGTGGTGGCTTATGGGCTTAACTCGGTCAAAAAATGACTCTGCCCGTGTTCTGGCATAAGCGTCGATCGAAAGCAAGTGTTTGTCGTCAATCAACATTCCTTCATCTCCTCGACAACTTTATTTGGTGAGGCAGCCGTACCACTCTTCAGTAAAACAGGCATAATTTTGTCTTTAAGATCCTGATTGACCTCAAATTGGTGGCATTGGAAAGATAACCCAAAGATCTATATTGTGCCAAAAGATAATCTCAATCTCACCTTGGGAAGGTGTCCAATCATAGATAAACTTATGATGCCTTTGTGCAGTTCTACATCTCAAAAGGCTCCAGAATCACCAAAGTTCTCCAAAACGTACATGAACCTGAAAACACTCTAAAACAACCCCAAACACATATAATAGACTCTAAATAGGGCCTAAACATGGTCTAAAAGTGTTTTATATTGGGACCTATCAACTCCCCCAGACTTAACATTTTGTTTGTCCTCAAGTGAAACAAGGGTAAACTTGTGGAAGAGGTTTGAAACATGGACTCACAAAATCTCTAGCTCATCATTATCACTTCCACTATGTTGCAACCACATCAAATAAATGTCAATCCTAAAGGAACTTTATATACCTTATCCTAGTAAAGCAACTAAATCCACTATATCAACAACTTAGCAAATACTATAGTTTGACTCACCCCTTTACTAACCTCATTTTTGCATAAAATAAAAGTGCAGACTTTACCTTGTGAGTATCGATCAGAGGATACATAGACTCTTACTCCTGCAAGTATCTAAACACACATGTAGTCTTCTATGATCAATTTCTTCCCTCTTTCTCTCTTCTCTGAATCTCTTTATATTATTATTTTTTATAAGTCTAACGAATCAATGATGCTGATACAGTCCATCTTGTTCATGTTTTTTTTCTTTTCTCTCTTTTTTTATTTGACAAAATGTAGGCGAATAATGGGGTCATCGGTAATGTACCTACCCCTCTGCATCTTATTAAATCATCTCAATCTTTTAGATTTATAGATGCCAAAGAGAGAGAGAGAGAGAGAGAGAGAGAGAGAGAGAGAGAGAGAGGAAATCATAAGCACACAGATTTTTACCTTTCAGACTTGAAAGAGGAATTCGATCCAATGTATGTCAAACCCCAAAGCAAGCAAATAAGTCAAATTAGGTTAGAGGTTAGCTTCAGTTCCTTCAAACTTCCTAAGCAAGTGTGATATAGTGGCAGGATGATGCGCTTTGGTATCTCTAGTACTCTTTGCAATCAACAAATCTAAAATGGTTCTATAGAATGGTTAGATTATAAGTAAAAATTAAATTTGATCATAATCCCTTCTTGACTCAATAAACCTTAATAAAACACATAAGAGTAAAACTCCAAAATAGAAAGCAATATCAGTAAACCTCGCCCAGACTTAAATAACATTGTCCACAGTGTTATCCCATCTCGGTTAGGTGGAAAAATTAAAACATAAGTAAAAGCAATGAGGACAATCGAAAATACCAGACTCTGTTACGAGTGTCGATCGATGGTAATGTTATGATGGTGATCGGTATCGACCGATAGTTGTGCTCTGTCGTCGACCGATGACGGTTCTAGATCTTCCTTTTTCTCTTAGCTTAGTAAAATCATGAAAATAAAATAAATTTAAAACATACCTTATAGTGGGTTGTCTCCCACTCAGCGCTTGGTTATAGTCGTTACCTAGACTTTGGAGATCTGATTCAGTCCAGATGAGAATGAGAACCTGCTACAAAATAAGCCTCAATGTCCACTTTCTAAAGCTTCATCGCTCTTTTTGTGAAAGCATCCACTGACCCTTCTCCTTTGTCTATCATCTCAACAATTATGAGTGCTCGAAGCTTTGCAAATGGCTGTGTGAAGCATTTTCTATACACTCTGTATTTCTTCACACCATCTGAGAAATGAGAAATCAATGATAACTGAGGACCGCCTTTTATCTTTTTCTCTTCTTCCAATTCTTCCTCCTCTTCCCCCCCCCCCCGCCAGACTTGTCTGATCGTGTGGTGGTGCCTTCATCAAAAATATTTTGACACATTTCAAACTCATTCTGCACTGATATGCGACGGATGTCGATCTACAATGAACTGGTAATGTCGATCGATGATATCAGGTTGGTCTCGCTTGATACTTCCTCTGATGGTTTGTGGTCAACGTTGCTTTTATATCTCAAGCCTCTCTAAGAAGCTTCTTCATGTAGAGGATCATCAAGTACCCCAATGTAAGAACCCATCTGCACACTTCTATCAGGTGTAATAGGCAATTTAACTTCAGAAATAGCATAGGAAACCACAATCTTCTACGATGCAAATAGGTGGTCGCAGATGTTCGGTGACATCAAGGTGTGAGGCCTCAGTCTTGCACTTGCTTTCCTCAATCGGCTCCAACTCAACCTTGCAACTCTGTAATTCGTCCAACAATGAATGTCGATCGATGCTCACGAGTGGGTGTGGATTGATGTTATTGGGTGGATGGTGATTGACAGTATTGGGTGGGTGTCGAGCGAAGGTAGCTTTTGACGAAGTTTCCAGATCTCTTCATGAAGTGTATTGATCGTCATCAGGCTTCATCTCCGTGTTCTGACCCAAATTTTCAGGTTATGCTTCATCCTCTAGCTTCAAGAAATCCTTTATCTCTAAGAAATCATCCAAGGTGATTTCACTGTCTACATCTCGGGCAAGATCACATTTTGATACATCGGTGCTCTTCAGTGTCGAGTCTGCAATTTCTTGAGGACAACTCGATCTTTCAAAGATTTCAAGACGTATCGATCGACAATAGAGATATGTGTCGATCGATGCTGAGGTGGTGGTGGTGTTGATCGATGTTGAGATCGTATTGTTGATTGATGTTGAGGTTGGATCACTAATATCAGCTTCTTTAACTATACTTAGCTCTCCAGATCCATGATGTTCATCATCCTCTACCATATTAATCAACATAGATTCCATCTTACTCTCTAGATTTCCTGCAGCATCATAGAAAGTTTTTTTGAGGAAGGCGTCTGTGATATCATTCTAGGCAGTGAGGGATCCTTGTGGTAGCTTCTTGAACCAACATGCTGCATCTCCAACAAGAGTGTATGGGAATAGTTTGCAGAAGTAGTAGTCTTAAGAGACTCCATTGCAGTTAATGGTCGATGCTAGATCTTCGAATGATTCGAGGTGGTTAGTGGGATCTTCATGAGGAAGACCATGAAAGGGGTGCTGACCCACAAGAGAGATATATGCAGGATTCAGCTCAAAGATAGTACTTAACGACGCAATGTAGAACTGTTAGCATAGAAATCCTCATGCATGTTGTAGTCTCTAAGTGCCTTCTGTCGTTCATTCCCAGCATTCACAGCAATAACAATAGCATCAAGGCTGGCATTCCCCAATGTATAAATCAATTGTCATGCACTGTTGCGAGCGCGACCTTCTCTGTCTCGTAAAACCCCATTCTTGTCAAAACTTAGTATTAGTACCTCGGCCTTCTATGTCTTCCCGCAAGTAGTGTCGATCGACACTGAGGAGTTGGTGTCGATCGATGCTTGGTTCACGCTGTCGATCGCTGCTGCTTCGAGGGTGTTGATCGACACTGGATGAGCAGTGTCGTTCGATAGTTGGATTTCTATGTTGTTGATCACTGCTTGGACGGTGTAGACTACCCTATTAGACTTATGGATCACGTGTACTTATTGATGTGGCTCTGCTAATAAGAGCCAAATCCCCGCGTTGCTTTTGGTACTCATATGCACATACCTGAAACACAAGAATTTTTTTTATGAAAATATACTAAAAATAAAAAGAACCTAGACTAAATTAAACAACTTGAGTATAATGGCGAATCTTTGCTTCCCGAAAACGGCGCTAAATTTGATATGCTCAAATTAACTGTAACACCCGTCTCCTTCTCTCTTGAGAACAGTGTGCTATTACAAGTAAAATATCGAAATAAACCGATTTATAAAACTGAATAAAATATTTAAAAAATTAATAAAATAAAGTGGATAAATCATTTTCAAATTTAGAAACCGGAATAATACAAATTGAAATGTCAAATAAAACCAAAATAAAATACGGCAATCCCAAGACACGAAATCGTCCAGATATCTGAATGCTCATCTGCAAGGGGAAGAAAGAGGGGTGAGTAATAGGGGAGTCACTCAGTGAGGTATAGGATGCTAAACTACAAACACTGACTCAGTACATAGTACTACGACTATGTAGGCCTACCTCTAGCATGAAAAAACATAGTGCCTAATGCACCACACAAAACAACCAGTGTGCTAGTAGTACATGGCTAATCTTTGCACCCCGCATTCTCCTCATAAGGATATATATATAGTTCTATGCGCTGCTAGTACAAGAGTCAATCCTTGTACCATGCAATCTCCTATGCGACGCTAGTACAAACGTCTTTGTACCCCGCAATCTCCACACAATGCACCGCTAGCATAGACGTCTATATGCCTCGCAATCTCCATAACACCGCCAACACAAACGTCTTTGTGCTCCGCAATTTCTGCAATGCGCCGTTACCACAAATATAGTTGTGTCCTGTAATCTCATAACAATAGACTTATAAATATGGGAAAATTGCCAAAACTGACCCAAAACTTGATTTGAATTGCAAAAGTAAACCCAAACTTGAATCAAATGCAAAAGTAACCTAAAAGGCTATTGAAATTACAACCATCCCCTTGTGAACAAACAAAAAAATTGATTTTTGTTTCCGTTTCTAACCCCCGCAAGTCTTCTGTGTAGACGACTTAATTATAAGTCGTCTGGACGACTTACTTGTAAGTCGTCTAGTATAGTATTTCTTAAAAATAATTTAAAATTTTGTAAAAAATATTTTGATAAGTAAAAAATTGAAATAATGTAATTAACGTATGTTTAAAGAGATATAAATTAAGAAATAACAAAAGTTAATTGTTTTCAACATAGATGAGTGAAAGTAGTGAGTCATGATATTCTTTGATTTAGGTTTTTCCAACGTATGTTCTAGTATTGTATGTGTCTTAGGGTTAGATTTTGGAAAGCATAAATGTTTTTTTGAAAAATTTAAAATTGACATTGGTGTGTTTATTTCTGTGTATAGTTAACACTATTTAAGTATAATTTGATTTTATAACGTAGTTAGTTAGTTAATTTAGTCAATTTAGTTTAGGGTTTAGGGTTTAGGGTTTGGGCCAACTTACTAGTAAGTTGTCTGGTGAATATTTACGGTAGACGACTTACTAGTAAGTCGTCTGATGCACGTTCAAACCGGACCGAACCTTTAGTTTTACCATTTTACCAATGTGCTTTTAAACATAACCGGAGTTTTTACCAGGCATATATAAGATTTTTTTTTTGCTTACTGTTTCGCGAAATTTAGAAACCCTAACATCATTTCTCTCAAAGAGGCGATTTCGAAGGCGATTTCCGACGATTCTCTGTAATCCATCATTCTCACCACCGTTCTAACCGCCGTTATCACCGTCATTCTCACCACCTTTCTCACCCCCGCTTCCTGTATTTCAAACCCTAGCGCAATTTGTCTGTAAACCCTAGCGCTGTTTGTCTCTAAACCTTAGCGGCGTTTGTCTGTAAACCCTAGCGGCGTTTCTGTCAGAGACGTGTCTGTAAATCCTAGCGTGGTAAGTTAAAACGTTGTCTCTTAAGTCTACCGTTCTCACCACCGTTCTCACCGCATTTCTTTTTGGCTGTTTATTTTGGCAGATTTATAACCGCTGTGTCAAAGGCGACTATGGCTTCTCTGAATTTCAGGTATGCTCTAAAAATGTCTACTGGAAGTCTTGGAAGACTTATAATTACGTCGTCTAGAAAGTCTTCCAGACGACTTAATTACAAGTCTTCAGCTAGAAGACTTTCCAGACGACTTAATTATAAGTCGTCTAGAATACTTATAATTAAAATGTTATACTGGATGGTTGTGTGTTTGAGATGGTTGTCTTTCATTGTTTTGCAGAAAAAAAATGGATATTCCAAAACTCCCCCGAAGGTTACAAACATTAGGGGAAGAGCCCCCCGCAATGAAAGTTATTTCGTATCATACGAATTGTTCGAAGTTGCATGCTGCTTTAAAGAAAGCTCTTCATGGTGACGAATATGAAGAGCTAAAGGAGTCAAAGTTGGGAGTTTTCTTCAAGTTTAAAGAGCTCGGATTTGCTTGGGCTTCAAGGCTGGTGCACTACATGCTCGGGTTCCAGCTGGACATAAAGAAGAAGTACGAGCTGTGGAGTCTAGTTGGTCCAGAACCTGTGAGGTTTTCACTGTTAGAGTTTGAAAACCTCACTGGTCTAAACTGCGAGTACATAGAGGACCTTGAGAGACCGAAGTGTGCTGTTACAAAGGAGATGGCTTCTTTCTGGGGGATGTTGGGAGTTCATGTCGAAGCTGGGCCATATACTGAGCAGATAATAGCAGCATTTGAGAGATGCGAAGGGTGGTCTCGGGAGGATCGCAAGCGGCTCGGGTACCTTGCCATCTTCACTGGATACATTGAAGGGAGAAAGTATTCAACCACCACAAGGGTTAGTCTGGCAAGGCTAGTGATGGATTTAGAACGTTTTGAGAATTATCCATGGGGGAGAGTCGTGTTTAAGGTGTTGATGGACTCTTTAAAGGGCAAAGATATTTCGGGCTGTTACACTGTTGATGAGTTTATACAAGCTCTCCAGGTCTGGGTGTACACAGATCTGCCGAAATTGGGTGCTAATTATGGTAATCCCATACCAAACAAACCGTCTCCACCGATACTGGCTTACATGGGTGGCAAAGGACGCAAATGCTTTAAAGATGCTATCTGCAGACAGGTATTTACTTCAATCCTTTACTCCCAAAATTAAGTCGTCTGGAAAATCGTCTGGAAAGTCTTCCTACTAAGTCGTCTGGTAAGTCTTCCAGTAGGAAGACTTTCCAGACGACTTAATTATAAGTTAATCCGTCAAATATCTAAGCTCATATCTTATATTTACTGCAGACTACGGTGGTGAACTTTGTTGAGAAGGACTACGGTGAAATGTTTCCAAAATGGGACTCTAATGCTGAGGACCTTCCCGCGGAGAACATAAATAAAGTTATGTTTAATCAGAGGCTGTGGAAGTGGACCATGGATTGCTGGGAAGTCACCGGTACTTGGGTCAATACAAAGCCGGTGGTTGTGAGTCCATCGAAGAAAGCCATAGTTTTGGTAGAAGAAGAGAGTCCAAGACCTTTGAAGAAAGCTCGTAAAGAGGCTAAAAAAGGGGCACCTGCAGAGGCTAAAAAAGGGGCACCTGCAGCAGAGGCTAGTGAAGGGGCACCTGCAGAGGAGAGTGCAGGGAAGTTTTCAGAGGCTAGTGAAGAGGTTCGCACAGAGGCTCGTCCAGAGGTTACTACGACTGTGCTTGGGATGACCAAAGAGGACCTTGAAAGAAATTTCAAAGACATATTTGATGCCATGAGGGAAGGATTTGGGACGTGCCTTAAGGAGATAAAGCATTTGTCGGAAAGGGTGGAAGCAGTGGAGAAGAAGGTTGGTATCACCAAACAAGGGAAAGGGACATCCTCTCAACCCACTACCTCTCAACCTAAAGGCACATCCTCTCAACACACTACCTCTCTACCTAAAGAAACCTCTCCTGGGGTTAGTGAAAGTGTTAATGGGGAGAAGGATAAAACACCACTCGGTGAAAGTGGTAATGGGGAGAAGTATAAAACACCTCTGGATGAGAGTGTTAAAGGGGAGAAGGATAAAACATCTCTGGATGAGAGTGTTAAAGGGGAGAAGGATAAAACACTTCTTGATGAGAGTGTTAACGAGGAGTCCGCATCTGAGAGCCTTGTTCTATTGGCCAAAAAAACAAGTTTCACTCCAGCAGAGAAACAACAGCAGGTTGCTAGATATGAGGATAAGAGGGAAACTGCTTTGGCAATGGTCCGTCAAAAGACTGAGCGAAACAGGAAAATTGCTGCCTCACAGATATCTCCTTATACTGCAAACAAGAAAAAGCCTTCTAAAGGCTACAATCCCTTTGCACCACTTGACATGAAGAAGTTGAAGGAGCTCGTCGATTGGTTGAAAACTGATCCGAAAGTGATTCCTTTTCGCATAATAGCTTTAGTCTATAAAAACTAATTGCTTTTCAAAATTTCGTGTTTGCAGTCATTATAAAACACCTCTAGACAAGAAACCACGTACAAGTCTGAATTGGTGGTATCACGTCCTTCGGACACCCCTAGCTTGGCTGGAGGATTGTGTAAGTCGTCTGACAAAACTGATTACTAGATGACTTACTAAGTCGTCTGGTAAGTCTTCTACGAAGATGACTTACCAGGCGACTTACTAGACGACTTATGGTAAGTCTTCTACGAAGAAGACTTTCTATACGACTTACTATAAGTCGTATGGTAAGTCGTCTGATATCTTCTGACTTGTATTATTTTATATGCAGAATATGGATGCTTGGATCAATGTTTTGAGGAAGAGGCACCAGGAGACGCCACACCTTTTCAGGAGCGAGAGAATATGTTTCCTTGATCATCTCTTTTCTCAACAATGGAGATTTAACTACCAGGATTTTAAGGATTCGCAGCCCGATGGCTATGGTTTAGGAAGAAGACTTCCTGGTGGGGCGTGAGCTTATTATTCAGGCGAGTTACCATCATTTTGCAGGACGGACAAGGTTTGGGGGACGGATGTTGATGATATCTATTTGCCAGTGAACCAGAGCGACACTCATTGGATTGCGATGTGGATATCGATCCCTAAGAGACACATAGTCGTCTGGGACAGCATTCGTTCACATATCTCCTCTCAAGAACTGGATCTGATAATGGAGCCTTTTCTCGAGATGCTCCCTTATCTCTTTTTTGAGTGTGCATCCGTTTCTCAACGTGACCAGTTATCACTGGAGCCATTCACGTATGAGAGACCAACCAATATCCCACAGGCCAGATCTTGTGATTGTGGTGTGTACACTCTGAGGTACATTGAATGTCATGCTCTTGGGATGCCATTTAACCAAAAAGACTTTGCTAAGCCCAACGCGAAGACTATGAGGGATAAGATGGCGATCGATATATTTAAAGAGCTTCCTGAGCAGCATGCGAAAGAAAACGATGACATTGTAAAAAACCTTGAAACATATGATGTATGATAGATTAGGATTTGTGTGTATTTGAACTTGTAATTTATGATAGATTAGGATTTGTGTGTATTTCAACTTGTAATTTATGATAGATTAGGATTTGTGTGTACTTGAACTTTTAATGTAATTAGACGACTTAGCATTATATTGAACTTTTAATGTAATTAGACGACTTAGCATTATATTGGACGACCTAACAGAATACTGGACGACCTAACTGAATACATAGACTAAACACAAATTCTTAATACATAACAATTAGACGACTTAACATTATATTGGACGACCTAACAGAATATTGGACGACCTAACTCTGGACGACTTACTTTAAGGTCTTGTGGAAGAATAAACACTACACGACTAACTTCAAGGTCTTCTGGAGGACTAAGCTTCTGGACGACTTACTTGAAGGTCTTCTAGAGGACTAACCTTCTGGACGACTTACTTGAAGGTCTTCTGGAGGAATAAACTCTGGACGACTTACTTGAAGGTCGTCTGGACGACCTTCAAGTTAGTCGTCTAGAGGTTCCTTACATTGTGGTTTCCTTACAACTGTTTCCACCTTACTATGGCTTGATACACAAAGCCGTACTCCATGCGTTTTGGTTATCTCGAGCAAGTTTCGAACTTGTCTATCACTTGTAACATGAATAGGAGGAGTGTCTGGAGCTTGCATCATTTTAGCTGGTAACAAGTAGGTTATCTCCACAGATTCTGTGCTCATGTCCAGGTTATAATCTTCTTGAACCATTGCAACAAGTTCAGCATGTGTCGAACCTTCACTCAACAAAAATAGTCTCGCTCCTTTGAAATTATCAACCACAAAATCCCAATTAGAATCTTCCAAAAACCATTCTCCATACACTGCATGTAACTGACGCAACATCTGCAAAAATTCAAAATAAAACACATTAGTAAACATAGAGAAAATGAAAGTTTACTAAACATTGACGCAGACGACTGACGGCTAAGTCGTCCGGAAGACATAGACGACTTATAGGTAAGTCGTCCAAACAGGTCATTTTTGCAATTGACTTTAAAATGAGACGACTTACCTGTAAGTCTTCTCAGGTTATTTTGCATTTCAAAAATAAAACTTAAATATTTAAATTTTCCCAGACGACTTAATTTAAAGTCGTCTAGGTAGAGGACTTACTTGAAAGTCGCCCGAGAGAAGTAAGGTTTGACCAGAATGTCGGAAAAAAATCTGGACGACTTCGCTTATCCTGGACGACTTTCAGGAAGGTCCTCTACCAAGTAAGTCGTCTGGGAAAAGTTAAATATTTAAGTTTTATTTTCCAATTGCAAAAGTAACCTGAGACGACTTACACGTAAGTCGTCTAGCTTTAATAAAATATTTGAATTTTTGATTTCTAGTAAGTCGTCTAGGAAAAGTCAAAGATCTGACACAATTCGGTCAAATGCAAAACTAACCCGTTTATCCTAGACGACTTACAAATAAGTCGTCTAGAATTTTTTTCTTAACAAACAAATTTGGACGATTTATAAGTAAGTCGTCCGTGTGCTTAGAAGACTTACCCGTAAGTCTTCTTCAGCCAGACGACTTACGGGTAAGTCTTCGACGCGAACAAATATGAAAAAAATTTCAATTTCATACATTTAACTAGTGAGATGACTTCCTAAGCACACATAGTCCTCTCCAACCACCCAGAACCTCAAACGAAAGTAACCCACGAAGATTAGTATGCTTGAATGGCTCTACCAAGCATAAAAATTTAAGAATCAAAAGTTTGAATTTTTTGGATGAATATGGAGACAAAGTTAAAGAGATGTTGTTTTTTGTTCATAACATTTAGTGTCAATCAATTTTAGGTAGTGTCAATCAATTTTAGGTGCATTAAGAGCTTCAAATTGGTTGTTCATGGTGGTTGTGGTATTGATGGTAATGGCAATATTATATTTGAAGATTATGAGGTTGAGAGAGTAAAAATGTCATTTTCAGAAAAAAAAAAAAAAAAATCAGTGGCATTTTCGTAAATAATATGAACATATGGGGTGAATTGGACAAAAAATGACAAAAAAGGAAGAAGTTAGTTTTGTATTTGACTTTGAGTTTTGAGTCAAATTTGCAAATAACCTTAAAAGTTTTTCACAAATGTTTTTTTTTTCTTCTAAATAACTTTTAAAATTTTTTTATGAGAAACATTGGACACTTTATATATTTTCTGTACAAAACTACATGATTTTGGAGATCATCACATCGATCACCACAAAAGTTATGGACGACTCTCTTTTTCATAAAAGATCGTCTTCGGCGACCAAAAAATTATTAAAAAACTTTGTCTAGGCGACTTTGTTTAGATGACCAATTAATTTTATGGTTATTGAATTTTTTTTCTTCACCTGATTATTAATACAAAAAGATTTAGACAACTGAAATATTTTTTACTTTTTATTGGAGACCAAATATACAATCCACAAACATGTATTGTAAAACTGTTTTTAGAGATGAATTAATTTAATATTCTTTCAAAACTAAAAGATTGTGTAATTTTAGAGGTTTGAGTAGAAAGAAATATGTATGTAAACTTCATGTTTTATGAAAATCATGGGAACATAAAGATGACAGTTTGGTTAACCATTAAAGCACCATCATTTAACTTCCATGTTATCACTTGATCATATTTTGGTTAAGAACACTAACTCTTTTCATCCCTCTATTCACTATCTTATCCTAAAAAGATTATGCGACATTTAAATTGCAAACCCGAATCGGGTAAATTTTTATTTAGTTTAAGTTCGTAAAAAGTTAGGTGTATTGTAAGAGGTTGCACTTAATTAAATGTAATATTTCATATTTTAGAATACATAGTCAAAACTAGTTAGGTATATCCTTTGATTTCTTTCCTAATCAAAATTTATTTCTATCAGTATGTATATGTATAACATCTAAAGTACCTTTCAATCACATAATTTTTACTATATACTCTGACAGACTAATTTTTATTGTTGCAAATAAAAAATTTGGGTACATAATATACCAAAAAGAAAGAAAAGTATTTATTTCCAAATTGCAGATATTGTGCAAATGTTAAACAATAAAAATATAAGAAACATGGGATTTTACTGTACAGTCACAATACTATATTTTTTGTGTCTCTGATTAATCTGTTTTATCTCATTGAAATTAACTACATCAAACATATATACTTATCTTTTTTTTTCTTTTTTACATAGAAAGAACATCACTAAATTTGGAGTTTCTTATCATTAACTATATTAATTTTATTATGTGATTAAATTTAATATAAACAATAATGCTAATAAGAGATTGACAAATGTCATAGTGGTTTCTTAAAATTGTGTGAGTTACATTTCCCCTCCTTTCTTATCTCTTCACTCATATTTTTTTTGATATTTTGTTGAGAAACTCACATTTATTATCACCTAAAATAATGCTTTAAGTGTGTCTCAAATCAAAAATCAGCCTCTCTTTGTTTTGTGTCTATCTTCTTCACGAAAACACATCTGCTTCTTAGTGATCCAAGCGATGAATAGATCAATATCATCCACAAACGGAGAAATGGTGCATTTCAAGGTGGTCAATACTGATGATGGGATTAGTAAACTTTCAAACGATCTCTTGCTTGAGATCTTATCAAACTTGTCGACGGAAGAAGTCATTAGTACAAGTGTTCTTTCGAAAAGATGGGTGAATGTGTGGAAGAAGATGTCTCATCTCTGTTTGGACATGCGAAGGATAGCAAAAACCACAACTCTTTTGCCGGATGTTTCTCAGAAAGCAGCGAAATCAGTGACAAAAGTCTATTTCTTTTTCTTAATGTTTCATTTCATAATTTTAGGATAAATAAATTACATGAATATATCTGGTTAGATGATCTGATGGACTAGATTGGTTAGTCCTAACTATACTACGAAACCTTAAGATAACCCATGAGATGTTCTTTTTTGTTGATTGCTATAGCCTATGAACACATTTCTCTACGGTCAAATAACATCACTTGAAGAAGAGAGGTTCTACTTATTATAGATATTAAACATGTTTGGTTGGATTTTATTTTGAATTCTGCTGAAAGATTAAAAGTTAACGGTTTATCGCGCGAAAATTATAAATTTTTATGATTGTTAGATTTGAGATTGATGATTACAGATCAGTGAGTTGTTATTGTAGTTAATAGGCAATCTAGATGAACATGATCTATTGCCATTTTGCATTCAAAATGGTACATCAAATATATTGGGTTTAATTTCAAATTTCTCGCCTTTGTTAAAGACTCGCTAATGTGTTTTCGCGCTCAATATTTGATTTCTTGAATTATATGATCAATCGATTTGTGTTATCTAAAATAGATCAATAGATTTGAGATCTAATGCCTGTTAGTGAATTCTTATGGTAATGAATAGGAAATCTAGAAAGACATGATCTCTTGCTCTTTGCATCTAGAATAAACACTTCCATTCAAAAAAGGCACACCAAGTATACTGCAATTTTTTGTTTGAAGTTCATGGTTTTATAAAAGATTAAGGCTAATGCATTTTTACTCGAAAATATTTCCTTTTTATATTATATGATCAAAATATTTAAGAAATACAGTCAATTTTTATAGTAAACCTAAGAAAACATGATCTATTGCCATTTACACCTAGAAGTAATACGTGCATTCAAAAAGGTATACTAAAATCTATCATAGTTCAAAATTGTGGATGCATAATCTGATATACAATGTCAGATTTTGTCGTTGGAATATTGCTGCTTTCTTGTAGTGATTGCTTTCAATGTAAAAGTTCTCAATATTCTAGATAGTGTAATATAATGTAGTTATTATTTAAAATCTAATATCAAAAAATACTAAACCACTTAAAAGGATAGTTGGGGAATGTATTTAATGTAAAATTTGAGGTAATTTGATTTTTAGTGAGGTTGTAGATGATTTTAAGGAATTGAAGAGTTTTAAGTGATTTTTGTTAAACCACCCTAGAATATCACCTAAAATCATTGGATTTCAATTTTTATTTTTTTAACTAAGAAACTTCAAAAATTAAAATATTTTCAATAACAGTGGATTTCAGAGTAATTTATGAAATGTCAAGTTCAATAACATTGAATTTTAAATGAGTTTTTAAATTTCTGTTTGAATAAAAGTGGATTTGACATTTTTACCCAAATCACCTAAAATTCTTACTTGAATACACCCCCGTTATGTTAGAGGATTTTATGGGATTGTCATTAGTTTTTATTTGAAAATATCTTTTATGCTTTTCTACTTTTTCATTATAATTTTTTAATATTGTTGAAATAATTGGTGATATATTTTTAATGGAGATGCTCTTAAGTTTTTTTTTTTAATTTACCAAGAAATGACTGTTGTTAAGTTAATTTTATAATTTTTTACAAAAAAAAATAATCTTGATGAAACTCAATATTTAGCGAAAAATACAACATCCAACAAGTTGGAAAAAAAAGCACGACTGAACACAAAATAGAAGACCAAAAATGGGCCAGTTTTACGATTCTCAAACATGCAAATAGCTTGGGCTATTTCACCAAACTTTGGATGGATTTTTATTCTAAGATTCTCAGTTTTTGGCAAGCACAATATCAAATTATTAATGTTACCCATTATATATCTTTTTGTCTTTTTTTTGGTGTAAATATTTTTTTATGTTTTTTTCTGGTGTAAATATTTTTTTGTGTGTTACCAAAGAATGTACGTAAATAATTCATGAAAATGTTTTTTATTCAAATTGTAAATTACGAAAAATAATTCCTGTTCACTGAGAAACGATATTAATTAAGAGCTTTTGTTTGTTTCATTAGTCCATCTGAAATGGCAACCAAATTGCATATACATATAGCAGTCAGAGTGCGATGGCACAACCTCATTACATGTCAAACGGAACCAGAATCTCATTAACTCTAGCGGTGGTCTGGAACGGTGGGTTATAACTGGCGACTAAATAGTTCGGCGAGTTTCCTTTTCTCTTCTCGATGTGGAACTTCCATTCAGTGCCATTGAGGCTACCCATCAGAGCTATAGCTTCTTTAATGGCTAGATCATCCGTCACATACCCACTGAACTGCCTAATGGCTACGTAGGTTGGTTTCCATGACTGCACGTGAAGGTCATCGGCCAAAGCTGGGGTTTGTTGGTTCTTCTTTGGGACGTAGAAGGAGACAGTGTACAAGTACTCTGTTTTTCCGGGTGTTGATTGTGTGATAACCGGAGCTGTTATGTTCATCTTCATCTTGCTCTTGTTATCTCCTTGTATGTAACGAAATAATCTGTAACGCTCCAAAATTAGATCAAATATTAATTCAAGGTAACGGAAGTAGGTACTAACATCACATGCATTACGTTAATGAAACGTAATAAAACAAAATCTTATTTAGTTTTGTTGCGTTTTTTGTCTATACACAAAACAGAATAAATTTACTTTTATAGTCAACAATATTATTTAAATCAAAATTCTAGTAACTCCACCTTTATATATACTAGATTTTCCCGGGCTACGCCCGGGTTATTGTCACTAATTTTGTACTTAAATTATGCCTATATTATTTTTTTTATAATACTGTAATATGTATAATGGGTATATACATATATTGTAAAATTTTACAAATTAGAAATAATAAATGAAGTTTAAATTATTAGAATGCAAACACTAAATAATAATGAAACACATATATTATATAATTTGAAAGATGCCACAAAATACACTATTTGAATAATATTACCACAAAAATCTAAAATAAGTTATTCTTCATCAGAGTTTTTCACCTCTGTTTCTTTCTCCACTCATATAAACCTTACATCAAAGCTTTCACAGAACAACGATCTACGATCTCCTTATAACAAAATAAAGCTTTGGCTATGAATTCACTGATAGTTTGAATTTCATAGAAAATTCTTCTATATTTATGTTTTTGTGTTATATGATTTACGACAACCATTTTTGTTTTTTTCAATGGAACCATTCTTTCTAAAAGTATACGTAATAATATGACAGTTGGAATACTTTTGTCAACATCAAAAATGTTAAATTTAATCTCGTTTTTGGATTAAATTGGAAATATTCCAAACCTATAAAAAGATTTAAACTAATTCTAAAGAGAAGGTGCAAACCATGAATGGATATTTTTTTCTCCGTATATTCAAATGGGCCGTTAGCAATAAATTGATATTCGCATGGCTACATGTGGAGTTAGAAAATTATTTTTGTGAATGCCTTCTGAAAAAAAAAACAAAGTTGTAATTTTTTATTGATTACTCGTAATGAAAAATTCGCAAATATTTGAAATAATAATATACATAACACATTCCCGGGCATCATCACACATAATTTATATTAATTCTAGGTTATTATAGAATTGCATTTGAATATAAACAACACATCTTTTCATATGTTATATATATATATGTTTGAATGCATATCATTTTTAATTAAGACGATCCCTATGAAAAGCTTTAAAGTGTAATTTAATTTTCTATCAATGTATTCACCAAATTACTGTATTTTGTTAAATCTGCATTATGAATATAAACTTTGTAGTATAAGTAATATATGATGTTATTCAAGTTTGTATTACTCATGGATCTTTTAATAGCAAGTTGTTCCCTAATTTCAATATGTGAAATGTGTGACAATGGAAATATTAATGAGAAGTAGCCAAAGAGTATGAAGATGGAACATACTAAACAGTAAGTAATGAAAGTTTTTTTTTGAAAAAGTAACAAAAGTTTCTATAGATATCGACCCAAAAGAGAAACAACGCAAAAACCAAGTTCTGCGGCTTGGAAAATAATGATCTCGATATCAAATGAAAACCAATTCGTTGCCACTGATTAGAGAAGAAATGGTAGAGTTATGTTATATTTTTTTTCTCTTCTTCAAATTTTACAATTATTCAAGTAGGAGGTGGTAGAAGCTGAATTTTTTTCAGACCATTATGAGCTTAAGTTTGATCAAGGTCATCAATATATCCATATTAATACATATGTTTGCCTAAAGGATGGACCCATGAACCATATAAACTGATCTTAACCATTTTAGATTGGACTGCCGCATGAAGTAACCCTGCCAGAACAAGATTAACACAACTGTCATATAATCGGATGATTAAGCCTCGCTGCTTCTTTCCAAAGTTCAGTTGCACATTGTGTGGGGTCACAATGCCTCCACAGTCATTGCCTTACTTTGCTCACTGCATTCTGGCTTGACAATACAACTCATATACCATCACATGCCAAAATCAAGAACTCATCGTCTTATGTTAGAATAATCTATTGAATCTTTGGGTATGAGATCATAGGTGAATAGAAGCCAGTAAAAGGAATCTTCAGTTCCCAATTCCCAATGGCACGCTGATAAAAAAAACCTAGTTGAAGTAATTGTCCTCAACGTATGCTCCTAGATCCTTTATCTGCATTCGTTTTGGTTCCTATGTTGATCTGTGATCAAAAGGCATGTCTACGAACACTACTCTCCATCATAGAACTGCATAGTAATCTCCACCATTGGCGACCAAAAGATGTCTTTTGTTTATGAGAGCGATCAAGGAGGTTGTCCCGGAACCACTGACAATGCTTTCTTCAACCATTGCAAGATTAGCCAAAACAAAAGGTTTCCGGAGAGAGTTATGAAGTTCTTTTAGGGAAAAATTGTCCATAATGGAGGACAACTATGGAAATACAAAACATTTGGATGAATAGCCTCGTCAAGTTCTGCTTCATGTAAAGTGATGCCTCCAATAACCATGGCCATCAAACATTCCACAAAAGGCACTTGATAATAAGAAGTTGAAGGATCAAAGCTTACTTGATAAATGGTCTATGCATTTGTGTTCATCCTCCAAATAGTGAGATTGTTACCTTTTAGTTTCAGTCACTTATCTTCTAGCTAAAAGGAGAAGGAGAAGCGTTGAAGGAGCTTTTGCGACCAAAAACATAGTGACATGATGTCACTGACACACTTTAGAAACAAACTTAATCTGAGATCTCAAAGAATCACAACAATAACTAAAAACATCTAAAATGTGAACCAGCGCTATGGGATTAAAATCACAAAACCAAGATAAAATCTATAATATACATTTAGAATGTATAAATATGGATATGCCAAAAGATGAAAACACATTTTCTAAGAGATAAATCCAAATAAATAGTGATGAAACTTTAAGACAATTGCCTTACATGAGCGTGGATATCAGATGAGATGGACGGTTTATGAATGTTAGAATTAAAATTCATCTCTCATCTCCTATCTAGAATGGTCAAATCTTATACATATAAGTAAAACAATGATCAGAAAATACGTACCCGTAGAGTGGTAATTTTTAATCTAGATTAAAATCTCTAAAATACTGTCATTACCTACTCAAAGATAGTAACGAATCATGTGAATCTCGCTGTGTTGTTGGAGGATAATTCAATGTATAATACTTCAATCTCAGTTGTAGGGCTTTGATTTGGGAACACATTAAATCTAGAAAGGTACAAATCAGATCGTGTATCTTTTGAAGTTAAAGAAAATTTTCAAAATCAAAATTACCTTTTCCTTCGACTTGACTACATGGCTTAGTTCGACACCTTTGAAGATATGTATCGTCTGATATATTTTGTGTGGCTAATAAAAAGATTGAATTAGTTAGACTAAATAAGGGTAATGTAAAATAGTTTTATTTTGGGGTTTTCGATTGAAAAATAAAGAGACGTAAGCAAGTAAAAGAAGTATAAGCTCTTCTGAGAAGATAAAAGATTGATGATGTTATACGTGAGTGTTTTACCGATGACATGTACATTTAGTTGAAATTTATTCGAGGAATTTGTTTGCTGATGTGGATACCCTCACCATTGAGCATATTCAGCTTTTAGTATTGTAAGAGTATGAAGATGAAACATACTGAACAGTATGTAACGAAAGTTTTTTTCTTTTTTTTGAAAAAGTAACCAAAGTTTCTATAGATATCGACCCAAAAAGAGAAACCACTTACTTGGAAAGTAATGATCTCGATATGAAATGAAAACCAAATCGTTGCCACTGATTAGAGAAGAAATGGTAGAGTTATGTTATATTTTTTTTTCTCTTCTTCAAATTTAGCAATTAATAAAGTAGGAGGTGGTAGAAGCTGAATTTTTTTCAGACCATTATGAGCTTAAGTTTGGATCAAGGTCACCAATATATCCATATTAATACATATGTTTGCCTAAAGGATGGACATAATCACTCCATATAAACTGATCTTAACCATTTTAGATTGGACTATTTATTTATTGCCGCATGAAGCAACCCTGCAAAGCTTATTCAAATAGACTTCTCTTGCCAAACTTTACGTACGCCCTTCATTATTTCAGACATTGTTGTAATGTTTGGGGAGTAGTTTACCTAAATATAAAAACATACACAATGTAATGTGATTGAAAATAAAATCTTCAAAATGATTTAATTAATAAGCAATGCTCACTAACTGAAGAAATAGTTCAATAGAATCCAATAATGAAAACCCTAAAATTTTAACATGATATTTGACTCGAAGTAAGTGAAGTTGATAATGATATGTTTGAAACTCCTGAGTAATCCATACATTGTTGGGCTTACAGATAATTTATGCTTTCAATAATCCTATTTCTTTTTTTACTCTATAACTCGCTCTTCTGAAACAACCTAACAATTAGATGAATCCCAAATGACCAACCACATCACAAGCATGACATTTTCGCTCTACCTCGGTTTAAGTTTCTATTTTTGATCTAATTTAAATCAACTGCAATTAGAGAAATAATTGATGGACCAGTCTAAAAACGATCCCTCTTTATATATACTGCAAAAAGAGAATGGCTTCAGTCCCCACCAAGCTCGGGCTTCATCAAAAACACTTAACCTTAGTTTTCTCTGCGGTTGGTGAGGTCTGCCAGAACCAGATTAACACAACTATCATATAATCTGATGATTAAGCCTCGCTACTTCTTTCCAAAGTTCAATTGCACATTGTATGGGATCACAATGTCTCCACATTCATTGCCTTACTTTGCTCACTACATTCTGGCTTGACAATACAACTCATATACCATCACATGCCAAAATCAAGAACTCATCGTCTCATGTTAGAATAATCTGTTGAATTTTTGGGTATGAGATCATAGGTGACTAGAAGCAAGTGAAAGGAATCTTCAGCTTCCAATTCCCAATGGCACGCTGATAGCAAAAACCTAGTTGAAGTAATTGTCCTCAAAGTATGCTCCTAGGTCCTTTATCTGCATACGTTTTGGTTACTATGTTGATCTGTGATCGAAAGACATGTCTACGAACACTCCTCTCCATCATAGCACTGCATAGTAAACTCCACCATTGGCGACCAAAAGATTTCGTCTGTTTATGAGAGAGATCAAGGAGGTTGTCCCGGAACCATTGACAATGCTTTCATTAACCATTGCAAGATCAGCCAAAACAAAAGGTTTCCGGAGAGAGTTTTGAAGTTCTTCTAGGTAAAAGTTGTCCATAATGGAGGACAACTATGAAAATACAAAACATTTGGATGAATAGCCTCGTCAAGTTCTGCTTCATGTAAAGTGATGCCTCTAATCAACCATGGCTATCAAACATTCCACAAAAAGTACTTGATAAAAAGAAGTTGAAGGATCAAAGCTTACCTGATAAGTGGTCTATGCAGATGTGTTCATCCTCCAAATAGTGAGATTGTTTCCTTTTAGTTTCAGTCACTTATCTTCTAGCTAAAAGGAGAAGGAGAAGCGTTGAAGGAGCTTTTACTACCAAAAGCATAGTGACATGATGTCACTGACACACTTTAGAGGCAAACTTAATCTGAGATCTCAAAGACTCAAAACAATAACTAAAAACGTCTAAAATGTGAACCAGCGCTATGGGATTAAAATCACAAAACTAAGATAAAATCTATAATATACATTTAGAATGTATAAATATGGATATGCTAGAAGATAAAAACACATTTTCTAAGAGATAAATCCAAATAATAGTGATGAAATTTTAAGACAATTGCCTTACATGAGCGTGGATATCAGATGAGATGGACAGTTTATGAATGTTAGAATTAAAATTCATCTCTCGTCTCCTATCTGAATGGTCAAATCTTATACGTATATGTAAAACAATGATCAGAAAATACGTACCCGTAGAGTGGTAGATTTTAATCTAGATTAACATCTCTAAAATACCGTCATTACCTACTCAAAGATAGTAACGAATCATGTGAAACTCGTTGTGTCGTTGGAGGATAATTCAATGAATAATATTTCATAGGGCTTTGATTTGGGAACACATTAAATCTAGAAAGTCACAAATCAGATCGTGTATCTTTTGAAGTCAAAGAAAACTTTCATAATAAAAATTACCGTTTCTTTCGACTTGACTACATGACCTAGTTCGACACCTTTGAAGATATGTATCGTCTGATATATGTTGTGTGGCTAATAAAAAGATTGAATTATTTATACTAAGTAAAGGTAATGCAAAATAGTTTTATTTTAGGGTTTTCGACTGGAAAACAAAGAGACATAAGCAAGTAAAAGAAGTATAAGCTCTTCTGAGAAGATAAAAGATTGATGATGTTATATGTGAGTGTTTTACCGATGACATGTAAATTTAGTTGAATTTTATTGGAAGAATTTATTTGCTGATGTGGACACTCTCACCATTGAGCATATTCAACTTTTAGTATTGTAAGAGTATGAAGATGGAACATACTGAACAGTATGTAACGAAAGTTTTTTTTTTTTTTTGAAAAAGTAACAAAAGTTTCTATAGATATCGACCCAAAAAGAGAAACAACGCAAAAACCAAGTTCTGCTGCGTGGAAAATAATGATCTCGATATGAAATGAAAACCAAATCGTTGCCACTGATTAGGAAGAAATGGCAGAGTTATGTTATATTTTTTTCTCTTCTTCAAATTTAGCAATTAATAAAGTAGGAGGTGGTAGAAGCTGAATTTTTTTCAGACCATTATGAGCTTAAGTTTGGATCAAGGTCATCAATATATCCATATTAATACATATGTTTGCCTAAAGGATGGACATAATCACTCCATATAAACTGATCTTAACCATTTTAGATTGGACTATTTCTTGATTGCCGCATGAAGCAACCATGCAAAGCTTATTTGAATAGACTTCTCTTGCCAAACTTTACGTACGCCCTTCATTTTTCCAGACATTGTTGTAATGTTTGGGGAGTAGTTTGACTAAATATAAAAGCATACACAATGTATTGTGATTGAAAATAAAATCTTCAAAATGATTTAAATAATAAGCAATGCTCACTAATTGAAGAAATAGTTCAATAGAATCCAATATGAAAAGCCTAAAATTTTAACATGATATTTGACTCGAAGTAAGTGAAGTTGATAATGATATCTTCGAAAATCCTGAGTAATCCATACATTATTGGACTTATATATAATTTATGCTTTCAATAATCCTATTTTTTTTCTCTAGAACTCGCTCTTCTGAAACAACCTAACAAACAGATGAATCAAAAATGACCAATCACATCACAAGCATGACATTTCGTCTCTACCTCGGTTTAAGTTTCTATTCTTGATCTAATTTAAACCAACTGCAATTAGAGAAATAACTGATGGACCGGTCTAAAAACGATCCCTCTTAATATATATTGCAAAAAGAATGGCTTCAGTCCCCACCAAGCTTGGGCTTCATCAAAAACACTTAACCTTAGTTTTCTCTGCGGTTGGTGAGGTCTGCCAGAATCAGATTAACACAAATGTCATATAACCTGATGATTAAGCCTCGCTGCTTCTTTCCAAAGTTCAATTGCACATTGTATGGGGTCACAATGCCTCCACAATCATTGCCTTACTTTGCTCACTGAATTCTGGCTTGACAATACAACTCATATACCATCACATGCCAAAATCAAGAACTCATCGTCTTATGTTAGAATAATCTGTTGAATCTTTGGGTATGAGATCATAGGTGAATAGACGCCAGTGAAAGGAATCTTCAGTTCCCAATTCCCAATGGCACGCTGATAGCAAAAACCTAGTTGAAGTAATTTTCCTCAAAGTATGCTCCTAGATCCTTTATCTGCATATGTTCTGGTTCCTATGTTGATCTGCGATCGAAAGACATGTCTATGAACACTCATCTCCATCATAGCACTGCATAGTAATCTCCACCATTGGCTACCAAAAGATGTCGTCTGTTTATGAGAGCGATCAAGGAGGTTATCCTGGAACCACTGACAATGCTTTCATCAACCATTGCAAGATCAGTCAAAACAAAAGGTTTCCGGAGAGAGTTATGAAGTTCTTCTATGGAAAAGTTGTCCATAATGGAGGACAACTATGGAAATACAAAACATTTGAATGAATAGCCTCGTCAAGTTATGCTTCATGTAAAGTGATGCCTCCAATCAACGATGGCCATCAAACATTCCACAAAAAGCACTTGATAATACAAAGTTGATGGATCAAAGCTTACCTGATAAGTGGTCCATGCAGATGTGTTCATCCTCTAAATTGTGAGATTGTTTCATTTTAGTTTAAGTCACTTATCTTCTAGCTACAAGGAGAAGGAGAAGCGTTGAAGGAGCTTTTGCGACCAAAAGCATAGTGACATGATGTCACTGATACACTTTAGAGACGAACTTAATCTGAGATCTCAAAGACTCAAAACAATAACTAAAAACATCTAAAATGTGAACCAGCGCTATGAGATTAAAATCACAAAACCAAGATAAAATCTATAATATACGTTTAGAATGTATAAATATGGATATGCTAGAAGATGAAAACACATTTTCTAAGAGATAAATTCAAATAAATAGTGATGAAACCTTAAGACAATTGCCTTACATGAGCGTGGATATCAGATGAGATGGACGGTTTGTGAATGTTAGAATTAAAATTCATCTCTCGTCTCCTATCTAGAATGATCAAATCTTATACATATATGTAAAACAATGATCAGAAAATACATACCCGTAGAGTGGTAGATTTTAATCTAGATTAAAATTTCTAAAATACCGTCATTACCTACTCAAAGATAGTAACGAAGCATGTGAATCTCGTTGTGTCGTTGGAGGATAATCCAATGTATAATACTTCATAGGACTTTTCAATGTATAATATTTCATACGGCTTTGATTTGGGAACACATTAAATCTAGAAAGTTACAAATCAGATCATGTATCTTTTGAAGTCAAAGAAAATTTTTCATAATCAAAATTACCTTTTCTTTCGAATTGACTACACAGCTTAGTACGACACTTTTGAAGATATGTATCGTCTTATATATTTTGTGTAGCTAATAAAAAGATTGAATTAGTTAGACTAAATAAAGGTAATGCAAAATAGTTTTATTTTGGTGTTTTCGATTGGAAAACAAAGAGACATAAGCAAATAAAAGAAGTATAAGCTCTTCTGAGAACATAAAAGATTGATGATGTTATATGTGAGTGTTTTACCGATGACATGTAAATTTAGTTGAATTTTATTGGAGGAATTTATTTGCTGATGTGGACACCCCCACCATTGAGCATATTCAACTTTTAGTATTGTAAGATAGATGTAGAAGAGTTTTTAGCAGGGGATATTAACATAATTTTTGAATTAGTCAGAAATTTTTCATAAGACTTGAGTTAATTTTAAGATTACTTAAAGAAAATTAAATTTTAGCCGGGGACACGTTACCGCTCTTTGAAACCTACGTCCCTAATATATTTAAATGAAAAATGTAAGTTACGTTGGAAACCGGCTTTGGTGCCTTGAGTGATGGATGGAGCGGGGATGGGACCCGTGGACATCAAGACTGCAGATTTATACATATGGATCTCATAGACATCTCCGGATTCTACCAATTTGTAGGTTGGGCACTCGTACTGGTCACACGTTCCTGGACGCATCCCCATAGATGGATTTGACGGTGCGGGAGCCTGAGAACATGATACAACCACGACTAGGCCGAGGAAGAAGGATAACTTCCAGATGGTTAAACTGGTTTCCATGCTTTGAAAATGGATAATCTGATTTGACATGTCTTGTGTAATGAAGTATTAAATATCTTTTCCAAGTTTAAAAGATTTGTCTAGATCAGATTTTTTAATTAAAAGAGATTTATCTATCTTATTGAAACATAATCCTATCTTTTGTGAGTTTTAAAATTAAATACATTGTTTCTACTTAATAGTTAAACATTCATTAAATCATTAATACTCATTTCCTTATACTATTATTCATGCTTTCAAACAACACTATATTTATCTTATGCCCAACAATATAAAGCATTAGATCTCATTTTTTTAATAATTCTTCAACAATTTTATTTCAAATTATTTTGATAAATTAAATATTAAAAATTAACATAATTTATAAAACAATGAAATATATAGAACTTTTTTCTTCATCATTAATTACTAAAAATTTCATTTTTAATTAATAACAAATAAAAAATAATGGATTATTTTATTTACATTTCATAAATAATGGTTATGTCATTTATTTAAGAAACATAATAATTCAATAATAGCTATTATATACAATAACTATAGAAAACATCATACTTTTAAAATAACTACATTGTACAAGAATAATAATAACAAAAATAATTATAAAATGTTCAAAATATTTATTATCCGAAGAATAATGTTTAACACTAATTCTAACCAAATTTAAACTAATTATAATATGAACCAAATTATTAGCAAGATAAAATACACAAAACAATTATAATAAATTTAATTAAGCTATATTAAGAGTAATATGATCTAGACATATCTATAGTTCATACTTATTTTATATCTATCATTTTCTCTATCAAAAGTTTGTAGAAATGTCATAATTTCATAAAATTGCAAAATAATAAATTTAAAATTTGGATTAAGAGGTGACAAATTATGAAACTATAACAATTTAAAACAAATTGAATCACATATCGGTCAACCAAAAAGATTTTAAATACACATAGTTTATACAAATTAACAAAATATTTTTAAGTTATCAATAATTTTTTCATCATAAAATATCACACGCTTACTTAATTACGGATAGTATATTTATTAGTCTACAGTAGTGATATCCAACAAATTATCAGTTTTATAATAAGTTGCATGTATAAAAGAAAGACACAATATGTAAGTTCAATACATATATGGATTCCATGATAAAAAAAAAATCGGGTCCTTAAACTAATATTGGTTAAAAAAATTCACAAACGTTTTTTTTCTTCTAAATAACTTTTTTTTAAAAAATTTATGAGAAACATTGGACACTTTATATATTTTCTGTACAAAACTACATGATTTTGGAGATCATCACATTGATCACCACAAAAGTTATGGACGACTCTCTTTTTCGTAAAAGATCGTCTTTGGCGACCAAAACATTTATTAAAAAAACTTTGTCTAGGCGACTTTGTTTAGATGACCAATTAATTTTATAGCTATTGAATTTCTTTATTCACCTGATTATTTATACAAAAAGATTTGGACAATTGAAATATTTTTTACTTTTTACTGGAGATCAAATATACAATCAACAAACATGTATTGTAAAACTGTTTTTAGAGATGAATTAATTTAATATTCTTTCAAAAATAAAAGATTGTGTAATTTTAGAGGTTTGAGTATAAAGAAATACGAATGTGAACTTCATGTTTTATAAAAATCATGGGAAACATAAAGATGACAGTTTAGTTAACCATTAAAGCACCATCATTTAACTTCCCTGTTATCACTTGATCATATTTTGGTGAAGAACACTAACTGCTTTTTATCCCTCTATTCACTATCTTATCCTAAAGAGATTATTCGACATTTAAATTGCAAACCCGAATCGGGTAAAATTTTTATTTAGTTTAAGTTCGTAAAAAAAGTTAGTTGTATTGTAAGAAGTTGCACTTAATTAAATGTAAGATTTCATATTTTAGAATACATAGTCAAAACTAGTTAGGTATATCCTTTGATTTCTTTCCTAATCAAAATTTATTTCTATCAGTATGTATATGTATAACATCTAAAGTACCTTTCAATCACATAATTTTTACTATATACTCTGACAGACTAATTTTTAATGTTGCAAATAAAAATTTTGGGTACATAATATACCAAAAAGAAAGAAAAGTATTTATTTCCGAATTGCAGATATTGTGCAAATGTTAAACAATAAAAATATCAGAATCATGGGATTTTACTGTACAGTCACAATACTATATTTTTTGTGTCTCTGATTAATCTGTTTTATCTCATTGAAATTAACTACATCAAACATATATACTTATCTTTTTTTTTTCTCTTTTACATAGAAAGAACATCACTAAATTTGGAGTTTCTTATCATTAACTATATTAATTTTGTTATGTGATTAAATTTAATATAAACAATAATGCTAATAAGAGATTGACAAATGTCATAGTGGTTTCTTAAAATTGTGTGAGTTACATTTCCCCTCCTTTCTTATCTCTTCACTCGTATTTGTTTTGATATTTTGTTGAGAAACTCACATTTATTATCACCTAAAATAATGCTTTAAGTGTGTCTCAAATCAAAAATCAGCCTCTCTTTGTTTTGTGTCTATCTTCTTCACGAAAACACATCTGCTTCTTAGTGATCCAAGTGATGAATAGATCAATATCATCCACAAACGGAGAAATGGTGCATGTCGAGGTAGTCAATACTGATGATTGGATTAGTAAACTTTCAAACGATCTCTTGCTTGAGATCTTATCAAACTTGTCGACGGAAGAAGTCATTAGTACAAGTGTTCTTTCGAAAAGATGGGTGAATGTGTGGAAGAAGATGTCTCATCTCTGTTTGGACATGCAAAGGATAGCAAAAACCACAACTATTTTGCCGGATGTTTCTCAGAAAGCAGCGAAATCAGGGACAAAATTTTATTTCTTTTTCTTAATATTTCATTTCATAATTTTAGGATAAATAAATTACATGAATATTTCTGGTTAGATGATCTGATGGACTAGATTGGGCTAACTATACTACAAAACCTTAAGATAACCCATGAGATGTTCTTGTTTGTTGATTGCTATAGCCTAAGAATACATTTTTCTACGGTCAAATAACAGCACTTGAAGAAGAGAGGTTCTACTTATTGTAGATATTAAACATATTTGGTGGGATTTTATTTTGAATTCTGCTGAAAGATTAAAAGTTAACGGTTTATCGCGCGAAAACTATAAATTTTTATGATTGTTAGATTTGAGATTGATGGTTACAGATCAGTGAGTTGTTATTGTAGTTAATAGGCAATCTAGATGAACATGATCTATTGCCATTTTGCATTCAAAATGGTACATCAAATATATTGGGTTTAATTTCAAATTTCGTGCCTTTGCTAAAGACTCGCTAATGTATTTTCGCGCTCAATATTTGATTTCGTGAATTATATGATCAATAGATTTGTGTTATCTAAAAAATATCAATAGATTTGAGATCTAATGCCTGTTAGTGAATTATTATGGTAATGAACAGGAAATCTAGGAAGACATGATCTCTTGCTCTTTGCATCTAGAATAAACACTTCCATTCAAAAAAGGAACACCAAGTATACTGCAATTTTTTGTTTGAAGTTCCTGGTTTTATAAAAGATTAAGGCTAATGCATTTTTACTCAAAAATATTTCCTTATTATATTATATGATCAAAATATTTGAAAAATACAGTGAATTTTTATAGTAAACCTAAGAAAACATGATCTATTGCCATTTACACCTAGAAGTAATACGTGCATTCAAAAAGGTATACTAAAATCTATACTTATCTTTTTTTTCTCTTTTACATAGAAAGAACATCACTAAATTTGGAGTTTCTTATCATTAACTATATTAATTTTATTATGTGATTAAATTTTAATATAAACAATAATGCTAATAAGAGATTGACAAATGTCATAGTGGTTTCTTAAGATTGTGTGAGTTACATTTCCCCTCCTTTCTTATCTCTTCACTCATTTTTTTTTGATATTTTGTTGAGAAACTCACATTTCTTATCACCTAAATAATGCTTTAACTATACTACGAAACCTTAAGATAACCCATGAGATGTTCTTGTTTGTTGATTGCTATAGCCTATGAATACATTTATCTACGGTCAAATAACAGCACTTGAAGAAGAGAGGTTCTACTTATTGTAGATATTAAACATGTTTGGTGGGATTTTATTTTGAATTCTGCTGAAAGATTAAAAGTTAACGGTTTATCGCGCGAAAATTATAAATTTTTATGATTGTTAGATTTGAGATTGATGATTACAGATCAGTGAGTTGTTATCGTAGTTAATAGGCAATCTAGATGAACATGATCTACTGCAATTTTTTGTTTGAAGTTCATGGCTTTATAAAAGATTAAGGCTAATGCATTTATACTAAAGTCTATCATAGTTCAAAATTGTGGATGCATAATCTGATATTCAGCCCTTAAGGTATAGTAGTATACAATTCCTTATACCTTTTCTGCAAAGTCCAGTATATATGGGGTAGTTAATGTGTTGTTCATCAGATTAAAAGAGTTATTTTCTTGGTAAATTTATTGCAACTTAATTGTAAGATAATTGAATTAAAGCATGTCTTATAATTCTTTGGCTTTGTAGGTTATAAAGGATCATTGTGGTCATTTGGAAAGATGCAGAATCTACCATGACTCACACCAATGTGAAAACGGGATGTTGGAGTCTTGGATTCAGTCACTGGTTAATGTGAAACACATCAAGGATCTCACACTTGAAAACTTTTCTCCCGGTTGTAAACCAATCACCAGATCCTATGTCACACTTGACTTGCCTCCTAGGTCATTTTCCCATCCAAGCCTCACATCTCTCTCGCTAAGCCGGTACAACTTAGGAGCTCCACATGCTTTCTACGATTGCTGGAACATAAAGAGTCTCAAACTGATTGGTATCCCGGCCGAGATTGAAGTCTTTAATGCAGTCCTTGTGTCTTGCACTTCTCTCGAAGTACTTGCACTAGAGATCAGTTGCCACACTGAAGGTGGTATTCTGAAGATTGAGAACCACAACCTAAAGTTCTTATATCTATCCTGTTGTAGGATAAAAGGCGCTGAGGTGTCTTCACCCAGCCTAGATATCCTCTCCATTGGTTTTATCTCGTGTGAGATGGAGAACTTCATCATCGCAAGCCCTAAACTCCATTTTAACCGAAACTATTGGGCTACAGGAAAATGCTTTCCTCACACTAGCTACTATATCTCATGCCCCCATCAGGTATAGGTTTCTTTTGTATGCTAATGTACTATTTTGATAGAGAAAGAAATGTATCAATACTTGACATGTTTAACATATATGTGAATGTCAGGGGGAAGCAAGCATTGGACATGAAATCATGATGAACGGATCCAATGTTTGTATGAAAACGTTTGCATCAATGTCGGTGAGTGTAGACTTAACTAATGCAAAAGAAGTTGAGATGCTCAAACAAGTGTTAGTTGCATGGCCTGGAGACATGCAAGAAGTTGAGATTTTATTTAAGGTATGTTTCATAACACGATCATAGAATAAGCCACTATATATCTAAAGGAGTGACACATGTTTTGTTTTTGCTTACATAGGGTAACAATTCTGCTAGGAAAGAAAGTGAGTCTTCCATTGGAGAAACACGCAACACGTTTTGGGAAGAGACCAAACCGTTTCCCAGCACTCAGTTCTGTGCATATACTGTATGGTTA